>WEZZ01031951.1:5850-22973 GCA_013400585.1 Chloropsis cyanopogon | reverse complement strand
CCCAGAGCAGTTGTCTCTAGGCTGTATTTCATGAAGCCCTTTCATCCTGTCTTGCAGAAACAAATGTTCTCCCTGGTCCTCATGAAGTAAATGTCTAAAGAAAGGAGCCTTTGCACATTTCTAATCAGTGCAGCAGTTCAGAGACTTAAGGTTTGAGACTGTAGATTCTGAAGTTCCGTGAACAACTTTTATTCCACGCTTCAGATAATACAGTGAGACATCATCATTGAACCCAAGTCCATGACTTGCCTAAGGTAGCCCTACTAAAGAAGCCTTACACCTAATGAATGCAAACTAAATACTGAGTTTAGCAAGATTTCTACTGGAATCAAGATAAGATAATTTTAGACTTGTAATTTAATCTATAATCAGCAAGTCTCTAGGCCCTACAACTACATATGATGCAACAAAAGGAAAAGTGAGGACTCAGAAGTGATTTTCGCTGTGATTTACATGCTCATTCCTATTTTCTTACTATATTCTCAGACATGTCTAGATGGGCAAACACATTTTTAGTTATCTATGGTTTTGAAAGATGACTACAATAGATACCATGGTGGATTTAGATTAAAATTAATCTTTAAAGTCATTTTTCAAAAGCTAAGATACTATATAGTTTTATGTGATACACTAATTTTGTTTTGCCTGTCTATTGAGTCCTGCAATTTTTGTAAATATTACAAGGGGAGCTGCACATTGTTAAGCAGTTTTTTCTTCCTAACTGGTCTTCTCTATTGTAACCTTACTCCATCTAGTGCAAAATGCCTTTTAGCTTCCAAGTTGAAAACCAATAAGCATTGATACTCAGCCTAAGAAGACTAAAGCTCTACATCTACTGTGTGTTTGGCCTGATGTTCTATCCCAGTGAAATTGCATCACTGTAGATTTCAAACACAACTAAGAAATACAGTTTGCATCACAGGGAGAAACCTTGAAATCTCATTGAGGTAAGCAACATATTCCCCTTGGTTCAGACACAGTGAGACCCACAGAGTGTTTGTCACCAGGGCAGCATCCCAGTGGAAGGCCAAGGTGGCCACAGTGCCAGNTGACTACAATAGATACCATGGTGGGTTTAGATTACACTTAACCTTTAAAGTCATCTTTCAAAAGCTAATAGATTAAATAGTTTTGTATGATATACTAATTTTGTTTTGCCTGTCTATTGAGTCCTGCAATTTCTGTAAATATTACAAGGGGAGCTGCACATTGTTAAGCAGTTTTTTCTTCCTAACTGGTCTTCTCTATTGTAACCTTACTCCATCTAGTGCAAAATGCCTTTTAGCTTCCAAGTTGAAAACCAATAAGCATTGATACTCAGCCTAAGAAGACTAAAGCTCTACATCTACTGTGTGTTTGGCCTGATGTTCTATCCCAGTGAAATTGCATCACTGTAGATTTCAAACACAACTAAGAAATACAGTTTGCATCACAGGGAGAAACCTTGAAATCTCATTGAGGTAAGCAACATATTCCCCTTGGTTCAGACACAGTGAGACCCACAGAGTGTTTGTCACCAGGGCAGCATCCCAGTGGAAGGCCAAGGTGGCCACAGTGCCAGATTTGGGGATGAGCTTGTAGATAGGGAGCATGGCACTCTTCTATCAATGCTTCTATTAAGGGAGGATTGCTTTTAAGCAGAATTATGACAGAAACCTTCCTACCCTTTAATTTCCAAAGAGAAAAGTCTACCAGGTCATGCTGTAGGTTTTTCACCACTGCAGCTGTCCTCTTACCAGATACCGGTTTTATCCCTACTGTACATAGAGAGATTGTGAGTCTAGAGTTGCAGAGTCCTTTGGATTCCTTCCTCAGGTAACCCTCCAGAGATGTACTTTCCATTGTAAGACAGGGCACTTTTGTAAGACTAAGCAAGAGAAATACAGGGGGGGAAGAGCCTTAATTTACAAATAAAATGTGACACTGGTTCTCTTTTCCAATCGAGCTAGGCATCAACATTTGGAGCTCTAAGGCGTCATGAGGTTTTCACTTACCCTGCCTCATCTCCATCATCCATGTTCTGGCTTCATTGCCACACACTGAGAGAAAACATACTTGTTTCTAATTTGAGCAGTGTGGAAATTACTTCCCACTGGCTTGACCACAACATGGATGAGCTTACCTCTTTTTTCATTTGTCAATACATCACAGGTGATACTGGTTAATCATGTGAATCTCCTTTAGCAATTAATCTTACTGCTTTCAAAGGTATTGCTTATAATCTCTCAGATAAATGCTTAAATGCATTTCTGTCATCAGAAGAAATACATGCCTCTGGGATTGCCCCCAGACCAGAACAGCATCACTGCGTGTAACCACACAAAAATCTTGCATTTTCACTAACTGCAAATACAAAATCTTGTGGCCTCGTTAATTGCAAAACCAAAAACCTTGTCATTTCAATAATTGCAAATAACCATCTATAAAAGAGGAAAAACCCCCTGTTTGGTTTGTTTTTTCCCTTCTGATTTCTAAACTAGACTTCCCAGAAATCTCAGGTCTAGAGTCAAAGTGCCTATTTGCGTCTTGCTACCTGGTGCAGTCTCCTGTCAGGGAAACATACTGAAAGGCAAATAGTGCAGATTTAAAAGTATATTTTTTCCCCTCTCNTTTAAAAGTATATTTTTTCCCTCTCGTATCAAAAAAATATTCAATTTACTTCAGCAACCACTAAGAAACTCTGTAATAGCCGACCTATGTTTAGGTCACATTCGTTATTTTGTAAATGAGCCTCTAAACATTCCTTTTTCTCCTAAGAATAACTCATTAACAGACTTGAAACCATTTCTTCATTAAAATACAGGACATTACAGGCCTTATTCATATTGAAATTAATAATTTGTTTTATTGTATACTGTATACTATTTTGAGATAAATCTGTGTGAATATGAACCCTCCTGCCTGGAATAAAAATATCATCTCTCAATTTTGTGCATGGTTGTTTTTAAAAATTACTCTGATGATCCATATTTATATACATTTGACAGTACATTATTTCTAGATTTCAAAAGCTAATCACATGCCTTCCAATGCTTGATGTTTTAAAATGACAAACGAAAACCTCTGGATAATTTTGTTCCATACATGTGAGATGCCAAGAAAAACTCTGAAATGTGATTTTTTTTCCCTGCTCACAGAAACTACAGCCTTCTAAGAAAAACAAGCATATCTAGAATTGCAATATTTAAAATTAAGCTGATTTTAAAAGTAAATCTAATAATGGAAGTGAGGGGAGGGAGGGTCCAGACATTATTTTTGAAAGCACAGGATGTTGCAAATGTTGCAAACCTAAACATGAGAATATTGGTTTGTTTAGCCTGCTGTCTTCTCCACCAGCCATCATTTAAAACCATTTACTGCTCCTACCTAGGAGAGTCTGCAATTTATTTACAGCTACGGTAAAGTCAATGGAAATAAATGTCCATTCATAGGCTACTTCTTAGGAGTCAGAAATATTTATAGTGTCTTAAATCTAAAATAAATGCCCCATTAAAAAGGTTTTCAGGTGAAGATGACCCCTAGTGAGTAGTTTTATAAGGATGTGCCCAACAAAGTTTACTCTTCATTCATCCTTCATCTGTTTTCCAGAATATTTGTCTCTTTTACATGAATATTTTAATGATTTGCCTCTGTGTATCAGGGTTTGACTAACCTAGCTGTGTTGTCATGCTGCAGTTCTATGACAAGGCAGAATCGGATATATTAACTTATAAATACATATATACATAATGGCCAGACTTTGAAAATTATCTAAAAAGGTTTGCCACTCTTCCCTTTACAGCTTTCAATGATTCATCAAATAATGTTGTTTGCACCACGTCCTCCCCCAGGTCACTGACTTAGAACGGTCACTTATCTACAAATCTTTCCTACATTTTCTTTCTATTACAATAAGCCTCTCTTTCATCAGGATTATCAGCAAAAGCTGCAGGATATTTTATCTGGCTGCAATTCAGCTTCATGTGGGGGTGCTCACGTGCACCCTGCGGTATTTTGTGCAGTTTCAAGCAATTTATGAAATGTTTAAAAGTGCATACTTCACTTTACAGATTTAACTCTTTGCTTGAGTCCAGTGTCTCCTTAAACTGAGTACAAGATATTTGTAGAGACCAGGGTTTAAACCTTACATGGTGTTGATGGCCTCTACTCTTTCATCACCTCCTTTGAAGCTGAAGGTTCTCCACAGGTTGTTTGGATGCAGCCCAAACTTGCCCCACATGCATTATAAAAATCATTAAAAAATTCTTTCCAAACCAAGCACAGGGCTCCTGAGCAAGGGCCCAAAAGGGCAGAAGATTCCCCATTAAGCCTTTCTGGCATGAGACCTGCACTCCTGCTCTGGGGTTGGGCTAGGTTACCTTTAAAGGTCCCTTCCAATCCAAACTGTCCTACGATCCTATGTTTATCTGAAATCATCGTATGGCCACCATAGTGTCTGCCTCTCCCCCCACCCAGTATTGCCCTGGAAGTTGCTAATATGTGGACAGTCACCTAAGGAAGCACACCAAACCAATCCTGTAAGACACTTGGCTGGCAGGTGCTGGCCCCTGCCATGCCTACCACTCCTGAGAGCAAAACAAGTCAAGCACAGAGCCGAGACTGAGAATAGGTGCCACTGTGCTTGTACCTGCACACCCCTACCTGTGCTTTCAGGAAAGTGAAGAATTGAAGAATCTTCGAGGAAGTACAAAGTTCCTGTAGGATGAACATGTTTCATCCCAGGGTATTAATTAAATTCTTTCATTTTTTGGGTGCAGACAATGACTTTTTGCTACAAGTTCGTATGAGGGTTAGCAAATTGGAGTCTAACTTGGTGACTTTCACGTAACTGAACACAGAATTTCTGATTACTGAATGTAAATGATTAGTCCTCAACATCCTTCCAAATCCAGAGCATAGCTCCGACCCAGTATCACTCTTGGGAATGTTCCTCACTACTTCATATTGTCCGTGGGGTCTCTGGATGTGGGGCAATTTCTTACTGAATAAATTACTTTATACTGAGTAAATTATTCCCTCTAAAGTGATGAAAAGCTTTATTCACGGAATCATTCTGGACTTGTTCGTGTGCATGCCAGAGCTAAAACAGTCTTTTGCCCTTTGCTATTTGGGACCTTTCAAACTCCAGTTGATTGTTATGAATTGTCTACTGAGCCTCCGTGAGCCATAAAGTGAGAACGTATTTATTGCCTTGATTAAACACAGTCTCTTGCCTGTTTTTTTACCGTATCTTTTCACTACATTTTTTCTTCTTTTAAAAAGTCATAACTTGGGTTGATTCTAAAGGCAGTGGCCCATGGACAGCATCTTCCACAATCATGAGGCATAAACGTAGGGAGAAAACCCCCTTTTTTGGCTGACAGCTGGAGGTGTCCCCTTACTTTTGGCAATTAAGAAGAAAGAAAAGCAATTTCCTAGAAGTTTTCTTCCGATTACCAGATTGCTGTATGGATACTTTTCCTTTGTAATGAGAAAATCAAAACTTGTCTTTTTTAGAACTGCACTGTCAGCTCTTGTAAAGCTTGCCCAGTTAAAAAAATCTTACTTTTCTTCCTGTCATAACACAGAACAATCTATTTTCCATATGTAGCATAATTATATGTTTTGGAAGAATCTGATTTCAGACAATAAATATTTAGTGGGCTTTAAGGGTGGCTATTATTTCTGCTTCCATATTGACCAAAAAACAGAGTCTGCAAGAGAACAGAAAATGAAAGGTAGAAATGGAAGAACAGTGATATAACAAAAAAATGGTTTGCAGAAGAGAATTAACAAATAGAGGAAAGAGAAGAGGACTGAAGGAAATAGGGGTTAACTGAAATAGGAGTAAAGGAAAGAAAGATTCTGGAACTAAACGAAATCGAGCACTTTGATACAATTAATCACTGTATTAAAAATATACAGGAAATACAGCATTTCTTTGTTACTTCTAAGAATTTGTTGTAAATCAGCAACTACATTTTGAAAATAAAAATGAAATCTGGGTTCAGGAGTATAATCTGACAGAAAATGTAGTAAATTTGGAATCCACAAGATGCTGTTTTTTCTACAGTTTCCATGGCCAGGGCTCCCTTTTTGAAATTAGAACGCTACCTCTCCTTCAGACTGGCTTTTCTGGTCTTCCTTTCAGATGCTGACAGACCAATGCATTTCAGCTCCAGCTCAGGCAGTTTAAGTGTATTACATTGTTAGTCTGTCAAGTCATGCTGCTGATAATGCAGTAAAACAATACAACCATAGAAATCCAACAACAGCCAAGTGGGTGCCTTCTGCCTTTTGATTCTTTGTCACAGATTACTTCAGCTCATCATTGCTCCTGTGGTCTGTCATGACTTCAGGAAGCCTGAGCATGCTGAATTTGACATGCCTGAGTGCTGGCCTGCATTGAATCACTCCCTTACTGAACGACTGCGAGTCACTTCCACCACGGTGCCTCCTGCCTCAGCAAGGAGACGGGGACTTTCCTGCCAGTTCCCTCTCTATAGGCTTTACTATGCACCCAGAATCAGAGCTAGAAAAGACAGCAGGGATATCAACAGTGAGGGAAAGCTAAATAGGTGGCAGTAGGTTTGTCTGATATGAAAGAAGTGATAATAAAGCCAGAGGATTTATTATTTATAAATATTCCACAGTCTTTGGATGTGTGAGCTAGTTTTGCAAAAGGCCAAACCTGCGACCTAGGCCTCTGCATTCATGGCTTGCAAAAAGCAACATCGATATTTTGACATTATTACTGGGAAAATTGTTAATACCTTTCTGCATAAAGGGCAGCGTATTGGTCACTTCAGCACAATTTGTAATGAAGGCACTTCTACAGAAAGCATCTGTGAATGCCAGTGACTGCATCAGTTGTTGCTCATTACAGGCAATTAAGCTGCTGATATTCTCACCTAAGAGGTCTTCCATAAGTTATCTGTTTAATTACTAATATGAATAAAACAGGGGGAAATTACCACTTCCTCCCAGGGGGAGAAACCAGTCAGGAGATCAGGCTTACCTTGTTAACACCACATGTATTTCATGAGATCTCTTGATACTCCCTTAATCAGTCTTTTGTTCAGGGAGCTTCTTGGAAGTACAAGACCTTTGATTTCTTTGGCTACTTCTACACCCTTAAGACACTACAAAAATAATTTACCTATTGTTCCTAAAAGCATTGATGCTTCCAAAGACACTGGAAAACCCTTCCTAGAGAGATGATCAATGATCAAAGTCAGACCTTAAGACATTTGTACAATGATAACATGTTTTAACTTTTGGCCAGCCCTGAAGTGGTTAGGTAGTTAGACCAGATGATTGTTGTGGCTCTTTTCCAACTGATAATATTCTATTCTATTCTATTCTATTCTATTCTATTCTATTCTATTCTATTCTATTCTATTCTATTTCTCAGTTTGCTAACAGTTTGCATGAAAAAAATACTTTTCTTTCCCAATTACTTAGAGAAAATGTGTCACATCCAATTAAAACAAGACAACAGGGATACTGTCATGTAGGCATATCTTGAAGGAAAGAATTCAGGATGATAAAAGCATAGCGTTGGTACAGAAACAATTTTCCCACTTCTCCCAAAAGACCCACTGTGTGTTTGTTGCACTAAGCACAACAAAGTAAAAAATCTATGTATAAAAACAAGCTTCCCTAGACCTTATGGTATACAGAGAATCTCTCATTTTACTCAATTCCAAATCAGTGCTTTAAGAGTAAACCTTTATCACAAGTAAGAGCAAGGAACTGGACACACAGTGTCAAAACACACTCAGGTTTATGGACAATTCTGGGTTTTGGTGGTGGGTTGTTTGAGCATGAATCATTAAATAAAAACTTCATGCACAGTAAGAATTCTTATGGTTTAAGACATATCTTCACCTATGAAAACCTCAAGGACTCATTTAAAGGAGCTCCCTTGTATTTCTTTTGACAGGCCTATGACTTTCCATTTCTCTTCTTCCAATTCTTATTTTTTACCACTCTTTATGTCCTGCATCTGGGTTTACAAGAGGCTACTGACCACACATAATTTAAGATCCTGTCTTTGGTTTCCTACCAAACCACAAGACCATATATCCTATTAATTTTCTCATTTTTCTGTCTTTTTTTTTCTTTTATGTAATTGTCAGTCTCATATGAACAAGCCTAATGTTACTGAAACTCAGATCTACCTCTTAGAAATTGACACTCAGTTTCTTCTATTGATGCCAATAATACTTTTTCCATAAACTTCCTCATTATCCCATTATTGTTTAATGTTACAGCAGAATATTATTCTAATCCAGTCATTTTCAACCAATCTAATATAGCCTCAAAGTGGATTAGCCCGCAGGCACTGGTAGGCTGCGCATCCATCAGTTGACAGCTATAAAATCCCAGGATAATCTCCAGAGAGATATCCAGAAAGGGAAGGGAAAATTAATTTGCCTCCTACTTTTCCATCTGTTGCTGTTCACTCTATACAATTGCCCTCGCCCTTTCTTCTTCCACCCACCCAAAGCCGGAAGTGGCAAACAACGCTTTGAGAAAATGAACTGAGGGCAATGAGGAGATGTCGGATCCCCCCACCCACTCCTGTCCCGAGGCAGGAAGCTTCTCCAGCAGTCCCACCAACGCTACAGTACCTGCAGAGGGTTCACACCATGATGGCTACATCAATGTCAGTACAGCAAAGCATCCAAATCTATGGCTGGCATGTCCTGAGGGTGAGCGCTGTGCCTGTAAACTGCCCTGAAAGCTGGACATCATGTGACACCTTGCTGTTACAGGGAAGCAAATCGAGGGTCATAATCCCATTACTAAGCGCTGATGGTTGTGTCCCTTGTGTGCATGGGCTTTGTCTCCATGCTCACATTTCATCATGTGGACAAAATAAGGGGGTGAATCAGATTTTTTGTTGTGAGTTTAATTTATCTCTTTCTCTCTGCCCACCTTTTCCTTCCTCATGTACATGTCACCAGAACGTGTAAGTTTGCGCATTCCATAATCATGATTTCTTTTATTCATGTTCCTTTTCTAAGCAGTTTTTTTTTTTCCTTAGATTGCAGAACAGAACTTATCTTCAGAACAAAGAAGGAGCTTGAACTTGTATGTTTTGTTGATAACAGGATGTCTTCCTTCAAGCTGGCTAAACCCCACTATCCCAATGCTAATGCCAATACTGCTCAGTATGAGCACTACTGTTTCTATTCTTTGAGCAGGTTATTCACTATTTGTAAGGAGTAAATTTGTATTTTCTATAAATACCTTCTGTAGCATTTTCCATGTAATTAATTGCATTGTGATATTCTTCTCACTGAATGTAACCGGTTATCAAGCATGCAGACTTTTCCCCTGCTGTATCAGTATCCCCTACCCCATCTTTTCCTTCTGACATTGTCAGACCCACTACACTGCTGCTGCTTAACTACCACTCCCAATTAGTCAAAAAAGTAAAACTTCAATGAAAGTAAGAGGTCCATTTCTCCTTTTGGCTATCTGCCAGCATAGGAGTTGGTGGGGATTAGAGTTTGAGGTTTTTTTTTCTCCTGCTTTAAGGAGTGGCTATTGAAAGATGCCTGAGGAAATTACATTGGCAGGAAGAAGAGAAAAGGTTTTGTTATTTGCTGTGTATGCATGAGGTGGACACTGTAGAGCATTTTTGTCAGCCTGAAATAAAATAGCCTTTTTAATGGTGTGGACTCTTCCTTGCTGCCCAGAAGGTGCCTCGAACAATTGCAACGGAATGGGAGTTCTGGGGAGGGAGAAGGATTAAATGTCATGAGGCCTCCAAAATACTCAGGCTACCCCATTCCACAGACCTTTAACTCTTGTCCTACCAGTTTAAAATATTCCTCTGACATATTAAAAAAACCCCCTAATTTTCTTCTCCCTGGACAACGAATAAGATAGCATCACTCCTTACTTTTACAGGTCCAGTTGTTTTGACAGACATATACAATATCCTTCTTTCTCCAACACCAAACAAGCCTTGCGTAGGATATGGCTTTATTTCTATAACTGACCAAAGGGGACTCATAATTAAGCAGCATCCAAAGAAGGCCAATCCACAAATCTTGGCTTTCTAACTTGACATGCCTTAAAGCCAGAAGCACTGAAGTGATTGAGAGCTTGTAAGAGACCCTGAAACAGGCACTGGCCCCCTCCCACTGCTCCCTGCACTAAGCCTCACTATCTTTAGGGACTTGGGCTCAGCTTCACAATGGAATATATGAGTCCGAAGGGCTGGGAGAAGGTCTTTCATAACAAATTATAATCCCACTGAAATGAGTCGTACTGAAGATACAATGCCTCTTGTATATCTGGAAAGTATACGAGTATACCCATCAGCTTTAAATAAGGGATTGCTAATTGAAGCATCTAAGTCTGATTACAGCTGCAAAAACATTCAGAAATGTAACCAGTGCTCACTGATGGTGTACTTCTGTGCTATTTTTGACAGCATCCTTTATTAAATGATGCAGAGCACTGTTTATGCACAGAAGTTGAGCTTCTCCATCTTATGGTCTGCCACTGTTGGATTTCTGTGCTTGGCAACCAAACCAAGATAGCCAATGCCAAGATAGAGTCCGATCACAAGCAAATTAAACTGCCATGATGCTGTGGATGCAGCACCTTCCTGGAGGAGACAGACCCCTGAGGGCACCAGCTCCTACCCCTGACAGAGGCCAGCCAGCTTGACAAAATGGTGGAATTAATGGTCTTCCCCTTTCCTCTCACTTGCACTTCTTTCCACTCTGAAACATCCTGTGACTTCCCCATTTCATGGCACGCTCTGCAGAATGTCTTTGTGTACACACCACTGAGGGGAAGAGCTCTTGTTTTTTAGCTGGAGGAGACCGAGGTCAGACCTCACCAAAGTCTGCAGCTTCCTCCCAAGGGGCAATGGAGCAACAGCTCCAATCTCTGCTGTCTGTGACCAGGGACAGGACCCGAGGGAATGCCTGGAGCTGTGTCAGGGGAGGGTCAGACAGGGTATCGGGAAAAGGTTCTTCCCCCAGAGGGTGTCGGGCACTGCCCAGGCTCCCCAGGGAATGGTCACGGCCCCAAGGCTGCCAGAGCTCTGGGAGTGTTTGGACAACACACTCAAGGCACAGGTTGGGAGTGTTGGGGTGTCCTGGGCAGGGACAGGGCTTGGACTTGATGATCCTTTTGGGTCACTTTCAACTTGGAATATTTTATGATTTCGTGAGAAGAAGGGGATGATGAACACTTGATCCTGAGGAAGATCATTCTCTCTCACAGGATAGCAAGATATATGCCATACGTTGTGTTTTTCAGCTTATGCAAGGCACAAATTCATCCCTACCCCTTTTACTTCCATGAATTCCCAAACTGTTATCATACCTTACAAGAGTATTTCAGTGCACAAGCCCACTGTCAGCAACACTGTACATGGTATCAGCCAATCTTTGCTTTTTAAAAGTAAACATAGAATAAAACCTTGATTACTTGCATAATTAATATCTGCTCACAGTAATTTGCATGCCTGAATAATTAAAGAATTAGGTTTTAAAAATGAAAAGCGAGCAAATCCTGTATTTTTGTACTTGAAAAGCTGCAGCAGCAATCATGAGAGTTCATAGCACATAAATAATTCAAACTGAGCTTCCATGCTTTTATTTTTTTTTCTCGCAGAAATCCTCTTAGCACTTTGTAATTAAATGAAACTATTTTATAAACCATCACTTTCTGACATCACAATAATATTTTAAACTCCAGATTAGAGAAACCGGATTTACATTTTCAGTATTTGCAATCTGATATTCAGAGCGATTTAAAGGAACCATAAACCACCATGAAGGGGTGATAAAATGGGCACGTACTTTTAAAGGGGAAAAAATGGAAAAAGAAACTGTGTTGTGCTGGTCAACTGAGTTTAACTCAACATCCATTTTACTTGGCAACTCTGCACTTTTGAGTTACACTGCTAAATTAAAAATCTGACAAAATCCTGACACAAACTATACACTCAGCAGGTGGAGGGGGGAGGGGGAAGAGGCAGGGGGAAGCGTATATGCTGCGGGATGCCAAGCCAGCGTTGAAAGATGACGTTTTCCCCACAGAATTATTCATTTTTACGTGTTTAACTATCCCGGCGCTCCTGAGGGCCGTGGCCGCTGCGTAAGGGCAGCAGGGGGCCCCCCCCGCCAGCCATGCCGGGCTGGTAGCGCCCGCGCGCGGGGAACATTCTGGAACGGCCCCAGGGCCGCCTTGAGGGGCCGTGCCGTGAGGGGCCGCGCCGTGCCCGGCACCCGAGGAGGATCGGGTGGCGTGTCCCTGCCAGGTCCCGGTTAAGCCCACACAGGCGGGGGGAAGCTCAGTCACTCCCGTCTCAGCACGAAGCTCGGAACGCCCCGCTACCGCCATGCAGCCACTCAGCGCTGCGATCCCGCCTGCCACCATTTTCTCTGGGCTCCCCCCGCAGGCAGCCATCCTCACCCACCGCCCCCGCCGCCCTCAGCCCGCCCTTGCCTGCGGGCCGAGAGGGCGCGGGACCTCGGCTGGCGAGGCGCAGAGCCCTCTCCGCCGTCAGGGGCAGAAAATCCTTATTTCGGTAGCCCTTCGCCGGGGGACACAGGCGTGTTCGCTTGGAGGGCCGCGCCTGGAAACACAAACTGGAAGAGTCGTGGCTCTCCTCCCTTGTTATCACCAGGGTATTTTTTAAATCTTGGGCTCTCTGGAAGCAGCGCTGAAGGGGCGTGGTGGGCGCAGGGCTCTGTCTGCTCACATGCCCCTTGGTCCTTGGCTCCGCCGCAGCCCCAGATAAAGCTTGTGCCGTTCCTGGATGTGATCCCACCCCGTGCTCCGCTGTCCCGTTTAATGCGCAAGAGCGGTGGCTGTGTGAAATGGCGAGAGTGCGTGGTGCTGTATGCAGGCACCGCCTGCTCCCCCCCGGGGCTCCTGCCCTTGGATCGAACAAAAATTCCCCAAAATGGTAACATCCACAGCGTCCCGGTCTATCCTTTCCCTCCCGAATAACCGAGCACGTAACATTCCGGGCCCCCGAAGTGTATTCCAAAGACAAGGTTGCTGAAATCACACTAACCCTTTTAAGAAACTCATACCGGTTGTTTAAAAATACTTGCATTCCGCCCGTGCCACGATTACACACGAGTTTATCGCTACTCCTGAACACTACCTTTTTTTTTTCTTTTTTTAATTTATAAATATTATTATTTAGAAATAACTAAAAAAAAAAAAGAAGCGTTGGCCCCGTATCACGATTTTGACATGAGAGCTTATCACACCTAAATTTTTTTTTACTGTTCGTGAAGAGGACAGCGAATCCTGGGATTTTAAACTTTCTCCGGGTGCGATGGTGGATTTTAATTCCCGCAGCCAGCGCCGCGGCCGGCAGTCACGAGCAGAGGGATAACCGGGCGTGTACCCCTGTAAAACAATCCTGAGGTGTCTGCAGAGAGTGGCACGGTCATATTTTAGCGCTGCGGTTTGTCACGCTGCTCAGGATCACCCGGGGATCGTCCTGATTAATCCGGTTGGTTTAGACTGAGCGCTGTCTGACGCAGACATAGAGACAAAGCCTGTCAGACAGAACCAGAGGAAAGCTGCTCATGTTACTGACTTTGCATTACCTAGAGGCTGAGTTTTTCCCGATATATTGAAAAAGGCCGGGGGGAGGTTAGATATATATTTTTATATGTGCGTATAAATATATAATATGTACTTTATATATATTTATATGTATAAAAAACTAAATGCCAATCAGAAGATCTCAGTCCCGGTCCTACCGTTTATTAAACTGATTTTGGGAGATTCTGCAAGGCCTAGTGTACAGGGACGGGGTTGCTGCTTCGTACTGAAAAAAAGAAGATACATTGAAAGGGGAAAAATAATCAGGTAAACAAATAACAAATTTAAAAAAACCAAACAACAACCCAGCAACAAAAAAAAAAAAAAAAAAAAATTAAAAAAAAAAAAAAAAAAAAATTAAAAAAAAAAAAAAAAAAAAATTAAAAAAAAAAAAAAAAAAAAAGAGGTTCCTTCCCTCCGTGATTGGAGCGTCGCGGAGGGTAACCCCAGCAGCAGCTCAGTCTCCGGGAGCCGGCAGTGCTGTGCTGCTGCCCGCTTGTCCTAAGCTGGCATTTGGAGGTGTATTTTTGTTACTTTTAAATTTTCTTTCTTTGCTTTACTGAGATCTCCGCGATATTTTGGGTTTAGGTGATTAACTTTTCCTGTCACTAATTGAACGCTCAGGGAAGGCAGCGGGCGGGCCGATGCCGCAGCCCTGCCCGTGTCTCTGTGGTGCCGCGGGCTCCTCGCTCCGGTGGCGAGCTCTGTGTGTCACAGCGCGCCCGGCTGAGTTTAGGGGTGCTTTTCTATCGCCCCGCCTCGCAACGAGTATCTGATGGGCTGGAAAAGCCAGACGCGGATAAAAGTAACTGGTGGAGTCGTGGGCACCCTCGGCTCTCCCCCACGGCGGGTTTGGCTCTCGGCCCTTGTGCGGAGCATCCCCCGCGGGTGGGTGTCGGGGCGGCGGCATTTACAGCCCGTGTGACGCTGCGGTGTCCATGGGACGGCGGCCGGAGCTGTGCTTCCTCGGGGAGCGGACGAAGCTGCAGCTCCTGGTTCAGAGAGCGGCTGTCACATCTCCTAAAAGTATTTTTCGGTTATGAGAGCCCCTTTTTTTTATTCCCTATTTTTTTGTTTGTTTGTTTTGTTTTTGTTTTGTAAATTAGCGTTTCGCACGATGTTTCTGTAGTGCTCACATTGTTTACGTCATCCTTTGAGCGTGAATTTGGGATTGAAACGACGTCGTAGGGTTTATTGCTCATTAATGTGGGCTCTTCAAGTGAGACAGTTTAAGTTCATAGTTAGGCCTTTGTCAAAAGGTGGCCCGTTTTCTCCTAAGGCTTCGGCACCCTACACCTGCCAGGGAGATCCACGGGAGTAGGGAGTGCTCAGCAAGGAGGAAAATATTCTTCTTTGTATTAAAAATGAAATTAGGAGCCCCAGTGGCGTCTCCGTCTTGCAAAATGAGGGACTAACTCTGCATTTTCCTGTTTGAGAGCCCTCTTGTTTTCTTCGAGTAGTGCACGTTATGTGGAGAGCAACTGGAAATCGCAAAGAATTTTCGTATAAATAGTAACTTTCACGGAGCAGTGGTGAATAAGTAACACTGGGCGTTAGAGCAGTTAATGGATTATTAGAAAAGTAATTTTTTTGAAGCGTGAATGGACGCGAGGTACTTGATAATTCAGTGTAATCCCTTTCCGCTGCGCTTTGAAACCGAGTATTTCCAAAGCCCCTGGCTTGGTCCTGGCTCCCGCTGCCCCGCCGGTCCCTCGGTGCCGCTCGAGCAGGGCAGCTGCCGCCTGCCACTCGTGTGCCCTCCCTCTGCAAAGGAAGAAGGGATCCCGGAGGGTGGGGAGAGATCCCGCAGAGTTTCGGGAGCCGCTCGGGCCGGAGCAGCCCTGCCCCGGGATGGTGCGGCCGCCGGGGCCGGGGTGCGGCGTTGTTCGCCTCGTCTCTCAAGGCTGAGGAGAGAAAGGAAAATACACCTGACTCTTGTAGTGATTCTCATAAGGCCTCGTTCCCTTCCACCCTAAGTCAATAGAAATTTTGTCTTTCTGTTAATTAAAAATGTACACTAAGGCCTTACTCGTCGCCTCCATAGTTTTGGGTTTGGTTTTTCTTTTTCCTTCTGAAAATTCTTAGTAATGGACTAATGTAATAAACACGGATACAAAATGGATACTGAAAAACAAACAAACAACAATAAAAGCTCAACATAAAATAAAATAATAAAATAAAATACGGCCAGCCAAAAATCCAGCACCTCCTGAACTCTGCATTTTTTGCTGCTTGAGAAGAGGAACGTCAATACAAGCAAAAATACCGAAATCTTGTTTTGTGAAGTCTCTGTTGTAAAAAGAATTATTTTAAAAACCCATTCATTCCTAGTTAGGGAAAATGAATAGCTATCACAGTCTTTTTACCTAAAATGCTTAGTTCCTAAACTGGCAGGGTCATGTTTTAAATGCTCCGCACATCAGTAACCGCTGAGTTCGTCTGTAATTTACTGAGATCTTTGCTGCGGTGTCAGCCAATATTTTAACTGCAAAAGTAACAAATAAGCGAGCGGGATTTTTAGAAACATGTTTCCTCCTAAGCGCGGCAACACTGGGGCTCGGGTGGTGTCCTGGTTTGTTTGGTTGGTTTTTTGTGGGGTTTGTTTGTTTGTTTGTTTGTTTGTCTCAGGTTTTTTTCTGCCCGCCATCAGTCCTTCAGGATCAACAGGCTTCCCTGAAAGGTACTGACACTTTCGGGAATGCTCTGTTATTTCCCGTCATTTCCAGGTAAACTCCGATGTGGTCTCAGAATTATTTCCTGTATTTATATGTTTATGATTTAAAACCAATTGCGGCAAAGTAGCCCTTAATAGTAGAACGTTTACTATCTGTAATGTCGATCAGCTTCCCACAGGGAGCTGTCGTCTGGATACAGGCTGTTTTCCTCTCCATTTTAAATGCTTCCAAATAATCCTGCATCCTTCCAGCAGAAAAACCGGGGGAGCATCTTCTAAAATGTTAATTATCACGAAATAACGACGCGTTTGAACGTCCACAAAGTACTGATTTCGTGTCTGCTCTCAATCTATTACTTCAAATAACATCCCACGCTGTGTTCAGGGCAGGCGTTTGCTCTCCCGGCTCTTCCTGTGTCCTATTAATAGGACAAATCCGCCCGCGCATGACCCTTCCCACAAGAATTCGGCTACAGTTTGCTTTGACTTATCGCTGCCTGTAAAATGGCTCCTTTAATTAAAAAAAAAAAAAGCCAAAACAAAACTGGTATCTTTTCTCTTTCACAGCACTTCGATGGGGAGCTTGGGATGGAAGAGCACCATGCGTGTATGCCTACAAACCAAGATAGGTGCGGAGCCTTGCCTGCATCTTGACAACAGAAATCTGCTGGCTTCTACTAAATAAATTGTGTTTAGTTTAGCATTTTTTATCCCAAGGAAGTGTGTTTTGGTTGGTATGCAAAAAGCAGAGCGGTAGTCAGCAACTTGCCGCTGTTATCCCCAAACTTTGTCCAGCGTTCTCAGATCAGGACGTGAAAGCACTAGCATAAAAGCTTCCTTTTTAAAAGAAAAAAAAAAAAAAAAA
>WEZZ01031947.1:12176-23221 GCA_013400585.1 Chloropsis cyanopogon | reverse complement strand
TTCCCTTCCCTTCCCTTCAGTCCCTGCCGTGCCCCAGGAGCTGTTCCTGCCCCCAGCCCCAGCCCAGCTCACCTGCCAGGATCTGGAACACTCCCGTGATGTAGAACCTGCCGCCCTTGGTGAGCGTGAAGAGCTGGCAGAAGAACAGGAACAGCGACAGCACACTGAAGATGACGGAGAGGATCATCATGGCTTGGACAGACTGCAGCCATTCTGGGGACAGACAGACAGACAGACACCTCAGTGTGGGCACCGTGGAGCCCCTGCTTGCCCATGGTCTTGCCACCAGCCCACCCTGGCTCCCAGGGGTTTGGGGGCCGTGTCCAGCTGCTGGGACCCCCAGCACGGGTACGCTGCTCCGGGATTTTGGGTGCCACGTGGATGCCATGGATCAGCTGCTGGAATACAACGGATCAGAGGCCTGGGCACTGCCTCGGGAGCGTTTACCACAAAACAGAGCAGAGACAATAACCCTGACCTGCAAGGAGCAGACAGAGCCTCTCTGCCAGCTCCGTGCCGGGCCCTGGCTGTTCAGCAGAGCTGCACACACCAAAGCCGTGCGCAGCAAGCTCTGGGACACCGCGCTGGCCGAGCTCCGAGGGCAAATAAACACACGGGAATGAAAACTCCCTCTGCCCCGTGGAGCTGAACCTTTTGGAAGTCCTCCCCAGCTGCCAAACGCAGCTGCGTCCCAGAGCAGACCAGTTAAACCAGCCCGTGTGAGTCACTGCTCAGCTATTTCCAGGCTTAGTGGGTGTGTAACTCCCCACGTAATAAAAAATATAAATAAACAAGCAAAATGCAGCTCCATGCCGTGAGCTGCTGCAGCTTGACAGAAAGAGGCAGTGCTCACAGATACCTCTGCCCTCCCCTTTCCTTGTAAAGTTTGAAATCAAAATGCAGGACTCAGGACAGGTAAACTGAGGCACAAACCAGCCAGTGAAAGGCAGAAAAATCCTGCTTGGGGCTGGACCCTCAGATGGGATTAGGCAGCACTGAAGCCTCAGACTTGGTCCCAAGTTCCTGCCACAGTTTTACTCCCATCAGTTTCAGTCCCTTGCCTGCAGAATGGGCTCCCTGCAGCAAATGGCTGAAATGGAGCAAAACTTCCAAACGAAGCTGTCCCCCAGCTCAGCCATCTCCGACCTTGGAGCAGCAAACGGGGCGCTGGGACCGTCCAGGGCAGAGGAGTGACCACACGTCCCCCCCAGACCCCTGCGAGCCACACTCGGGAGGGGAGAGCGGAGTTTGGACCGGAGAGTGAGGCACAGCCTCAGCTGGGGTGGCAGGGATCACCCGCGGCACTGCCAGCCAGCCCAGGGCTGCAGGAACCTCCTGTGCCACTCACTCAGGGCTGTGTGAATGGCTTTGGGCCAGGATTGTACCCCTGCTCTCTGCCTCTGGTATTCAGGCAGGGGAGCAGATCTGCCCCGGCTCCCAAAGCTCTGGAGCCACCCGGAGCAGCCCCTGCTCCTCACAGCCAGCCTGGTGCTTCCCCTCCCTGTCACAGCTCCCGTTTCCAACTGGTCCCGGCTGCTGTCCCTCCCTCACCCCAGTGCTCCCTGTGCTGCCATTCCTCAGGAAGGAGCAGCTATTGCTGCTTCCAGGAAACCCCAGAGTGGATTTCACTGCAATGTGCACACAAAATGTCCAATGGATTCCCCCCTTCTCAGGTAGCCGGGCAGGGAAACCCCCCCTGCCTCAGCCCCACCTGCCCCTTCAGCTCTGGCTGCCCTCCGCCAGTGGGAAACGGGACGAGGCAGCTCCAGCACCACCAAAATCATCATAAATCCTTGCTCAGATCAGACCAGAGAAGTGGCTGGAGGATGTGCAGCTGCTGAACTGCACCTCCTTCCGTTCCCCGGCACAGACGGGGCTCCCGTCCCAGCTCGGGGAAGCTGAGCTCTCCTCTCACCCCTGCCCAGCTCCGGGCACCGGCTGGGCCAAAGCCAAGCCCTGCAGTTCCATCCAGGACAAAGCCAAGTCTTTTGTGATGGCAAAGGCCACGGGATCCGGCCGAGGGGAGCCCTTCTGCCGGGAGGTGGATGCTCCCACTGCTGGTTATTTTAGGAGAGGGCTGTCTAGACGGAAAGCTGAGCTGAGCCGAGCTGCCCTTTAATTGCATCCGCCTCCCCTGCCTGGTTTTTGGTTCTGAATGCAAATGATTTATAGGGGCTTTGCAAATCCCATTGTAATGAAGAGCCATGTCAGAGGCAGAGTGAGGCAGAGCTCAGGGGGAGCCCACCGTGGCCGCAGGGCTTGGGCAGCCAGCCTGGGAGCAGGGAAATGGGGAGGTGATCCCACAGACCGGAGCTCTGAGCTCACATCCAGCCCTTTGCTGACTTTGGTGGCCTCCTTTGTGCAGACAAAGGGCAGGATCCCAGCCCAGGGCTGAGACCCACGAGAGCGAGTTCCAGAGCCAGCTGCCCACAGACCCCAGCTGGATTAGGACAGCTAATTGCCTTTAATACATTTAAAACCACCCCTATAACTGCAGGTAGGGCTTTCACCTCCTCAGCCCACCTCCTTTAGCCCCTTTGCTGCTGGAGCTGTGTCCAGCCCTCAGGATCTCAAACGCAGCAAGTTTCCCAGAGCTGCAGCCAGGCTGTCAGCACTGTTTACTCCCAGGCTGTTATTTGTGGTTTCCCCTGGGCAGCGAGCTGGTTATCCCATTTTTCCCCCTGCATCTCTTCAGCCCTGTGTTTATATCTTTGTTCTTCAGGAGGAAGAAGAAAAGGAAGCGGCGTGGAAAGGACAGATAACACCCTGCACGCTGCTTCCGGAGACGACCCGGCGGGAGTGAGTTTAGAGCCCGGCCAGGCAGCCAGAGACAAAGCAAGAAGTTTTCACAAAAAAAATTTGAATTTTCCTTTAAGCTCTGCAAGCCCTGATGTGCTCACAGCACTCCTTACAACTGCAGGGAGAAGACTTCAGCCCTGGGAAGATAAAGACCATGTTTCACTGGCCTAAAATCCAGCATGAATGAAAGAAACCCAGAGCAGAAATTGCAGCAGAATCTCCCAGAGAGACAGAGCCAGCCCAGCGCCAAGCCCTGCTGGCAGGGAGGTTTTATACCCTGACAGGGCAGGGGAAAACGTGCCCTTGGCCAGGAGCAGAGGCCTTGAGGGACAGGCATTGCCTCCCCAGGGTTTAATTCGCACCCCCCACGCCATCTCCGGCCCCAGCCAAGGAGGAAAAACAAAGTGCAGACACTTATTTGAGCACTCCCTGCTGTAAGAGCTCCCTAAATGAGTGCTGTGCATTACAACCCCACCGTGCTGGGGTCTGCAGCTGATGGGAACGTTTTGCAGAGGGAGGTTTCCCTTTGCCAAGTGTGTACGCTCTGTACAATCAAAAAGAAACCACTTCTGGGGAAGGAAACATCCACTAAGGAGCCAACTGCAGCACATAACGCAGCCGAAGCTGGAGGGAGGGAAACTCGTGCCCCAGCTGTAAAACCTGCTGCTTCCACGCTGCAAGTTCAATCTCAGCAGGGCCAGAACAGTGCAGGTACAAAGGCACCAGCCCGGGGCTGCCAGGAAAAAACACATTTTCTGAGCTGAGTTTTCCAGAGCACTGTCAGGTGTCAAGGCCTGACCAAGATCCCCAGCCCAGCTCACACCCTCCCCTCTGAAGGCCAGCTTGCAGCAGAAGGCTGGGACTTGCAATGGTTTTGGCATTCAAACACCCCAAAGAGGGTTGAACAGGGCGAGCTGGAGGTGCAGAAACACAGCTCAGCTGCAGCGCTGGGGCTGCCCTTCAGACAGAGACCCCAGGGTCAGACAAGCTCAGGTGCCTGTGGTGGGCTCTGCACTGCCCGAGCCTGCCCCTCAGCCCAGGGGTCCTGCAGGGACACCTGAACTGCCTTGCAGGGACACCTGAACTGTCCTGTCCTGGTGGGACACATCTCCTGCCCTGCAGGGACACCTCCTCCCTGTGTGTCCAGCCGAACCACTGCGCTGTCCCAGGGAAATCCAGGTGGAATCCAGGGGGAATCCANGGCTGCAGGGACACCTCCCCTGTCCTGCAGGGACACCTGAACTGTCCTGTCCTGGTGGGACACATCTCCTGCCCTGCAGGGACACCTCCTCCCTGTGTGTCCAGCCGAACCACTGCGCTGTCCCAGAGAAAGTCCAGGGGGAATCCAGGGGGAATCCAGAGGAATCCAGCTCCACTGCAGCTTTCTCCTGCTGTGGCCCAGCCTCCAGTGGCACAGTCAGACGTTCCTGGCTGCTCCTTTCCAATCCTCCCATCGCCATCCCCTGGGAGCGACCACGCCGTGCTGGATCGGGGTATCCTGGGAATCCCAGCGGCACAGGGGATCACAGAGAGCTCCCAGCGTGTTTGTGGGGGACAAGCAGCAGGGAACCCGGGGGCTGCAGGGCAGCAGTGACTGAACACAGCTCTCCCAGTCCTGTCCATGGCCTCCTGCTCCTCTCCTGCAGCTCCTGCAGATGGAGATGATCCCCTCAAATCTCCTTCTTCTCCTCTCCTCCTCTCTCTCTCCTCCCTTTCCTTCTCCTTGAAGCTCCATCCAAGCAGTCCACGAGGCCAGGGCATCCAGAGCTCTCCAGAGCTGCTCACATCCCGCAGAGGCCACTCCTGATGCAGCTGAGGCAGCAGAAAGCTGCTGGCACCACGGAAAACTCCTTCCAGCAGCTCCACAAAGCCCAAGGCAGCTCCTTTCCCTTGTGGTGGTCTGTGCTGAGGTGGCAGATCCATCATTCCGTGCCCAGATCCCCCCAGGGATGCCAGGGCCAGCCCCAGGGATGTCCAGTCTGGCCAGCAGGAGTGGGCAGCAGTGGTGTCCTGGCCCACAGGGCCGGGGCAGGGTCACTCAGCCTGAGCCCACAGGGACATCCGAGGGGCTCATCAAGGCCAAAAAGGTTTTGGTTGAACGGTTTTCCAGCACTGCACACTGCAGGGAACACCCCCACCCTTTCTTCTGGTTTGACAGTCATGGTTTGCCCACGTTGCCTTCTCCCATTCCTCTGTGGGCCAGGGCACAAATCGGGCAGGGAAGGCTGTCTGACCCCTCCTCTCACAGAAAAAACGAGAGCCAAAGACATCTGGGGCAGCTGAGAAAAAACCAGCACCAGTTCCCAACCTCTCCTTATCAGATGCTCTTCGTAAGAAGAACAAGCAACAATAAAAAATGGTTTTAAGCAGAGGAAATCCCTTTCCTGTTGAAGGCAAGAAAGTAATGGGACAGACTGATCTGAAAAATAAAATATTCTCTTGGAATAGGAGGTTTGTAGATTTTAGGAATAAATTCTTCACTCAGAGGGTGGGCAGGCCCTGGCACAGGCGCCCAGAGCAGCTGGGGCTGCCCCTGGATCCCTGGCAGTGCCCAAGGCCAGGCTGGACAGGGCTGGGAGCACCTGGGACAGTGGGAGGTGTCCCTGCCATGGCAGGGGTGGCACTGGGTGGGCTTTAATGTCCCTCCAACCCAAACCAGTCTGGGATCCTATGAGTGCCCTGAGGTGATTTCAAAACACCAAGGGACGAGTTACAGTCCCCCAGGGCTGGCAGAGAGGTTCAGCCCTGCCCGAGCTAAGCCGGTGTCACCGTTAATAATGACACTGATAAAACCTGCTCTGGGCAACCACCCGGGCTTTGCTTGTGGCCACCACATCACAAACCAGCGGGGCCATCACAGGGCCCCAGCACTCAGTTTGGGGGCTCCTCTTCTCTCTAGCACAGCCTCAAGCCACCAGCCTGCCTGTGGCCAAGCCAGCCACGGGAGCAGCTGTAAGGAGACAACAGGAGAAACGTCTCCTGCCACTGCAGAGGGATGTGGGACCTCCACGGATGGCCCTGCTGCTCCCCACTTCAGCACTCCCACCACAATCCAAGCAGGACACAGCAGAAATTAAGCCCTCTTTCCTGCATAAAATGTTCAGCTGAGGAAAGAAAAGGCCGTTTTTGGAGGAAAAAACCTCTCTGTCTGGAAGTCTGGGGTGGAATCTCCTCGAGAGCGCTTGCTGGGCCGGCCCTGTGCCCCGAGCCGGGGCTGGCACCCAGCCCTGCCGACCCACAGGCCCGGGCTCAGAGCTGAATTCCTGAGATAAGTCTTTTCCAGGAATGTCTGACAGCGCAAACGAAGCAAAGATTGCAACATTTTTTCCATAGTTCTCGACCTCTTGAAGAAAAAAAAGCATTATCTAACAGCAAATGCAAAAATCAAAGCAACAAGCAGGCGGTTGTAGATGCAGAGGGAGTGGGAATGTGCCCTGGGCTGCTGCTGGGAGGGCTCAGCCCTCCACACACCGAGGGGCCAGCCCTGCCGGGAGGAATTCGGGAGGTGGGAGCTCAGCCCCACCGAGGCCAGCCCAGCCCGTGCCAGGGGCTGCTGTGCTCAGCCCTGGCCCTGCTTTGTGCTGATCCACCCCCGCACCTGGGACCGTCCCTGGGTGAGGGAACAGCCCAGAGCCTGCCCCAGGGCGAAATGAAAGGAAATCCTGCTGGCACCTGGATTTAAAAGTGCTGCTTCTCGTTGGGCACCCACACAAAGGTCACCAAGGAACGGGTCCCTGGTGACAGGACAGTGCAGGCTCAGCTGAGACCAAGGGGGCACCACAGCACCACCACCCCCCAAAATGCCCGTCCATGATGAGCACAGGGGACACAGCACCATCTAATTCCCAAATTCCACTTGCTGAGTCCCACTGCCTCTTGAAAAGAGAAGAAGAAATGACCACAGCTCGGCGGCCACCGTGATGGCCAGAGCAAAAACTGCCCCTGGGTGAAGACTGAAAGTTCTGCCAAAACCCCCAGCGAGGGTTCCTTGCTGTGTCCCCAGAGCACCTTGGCACTCCAGGATTAACCATTCAGTGCCATCCTGGGCACAGGGAAATGAATCTTTATGGCTCTCTGGGGCCCCGTGCAGCCCAGGCTCTGTTCTGAGAGCTGTGACCAAGGATGGCTTGTGGGGTTTGTATGGGATCGTTCTGTTTTGAAAAGAAGCAAATTGCTAGGAAAGGGGTGTGAGGATGAGGCAGGAGAGAAGCGTGAGCCTCGGAGGTGGCTCTGCCACAGCGTCCTCACCCTGTGACCTCACTGCTGCTCCAGGGAGGGAGGGAGCAGGACCTGCTGGAAAGGGGACCATGTGGCATTTTTGCTGTTTTACAAACAGGCCTTAGGAGCCCTACACAAGCCCAGGAAATATCCTTTGGTTTTATGCTCCTGCAGCAGCGGTGGGCTCTGGACCCTGCACCCAGGGTCCCACAAGGTGAAGGCAGGTCCCAGCAGCACAGCTCCCACACCCTGGCCACAGGGTGAACAGGCACAAGCTTTTGTCCAAGCAGAACCCCCTTCTCCTGGTACCAGAGCAGAGCCTCTGGGTCGGTGAGAGCTGCCAGAGAGCTGCTTGAGCCTGGAGCACAGTGAACTCCTACTCACGGAGCAGCTCACCGGGGCACCTTGTCCTGGGATCCCAGAGTGGTCTGGGCTGGAAGGGACAGCACCGATCATCTCATCCCACCCCGGCTGCCTTGGGCAGGGACACCTTCCCCTGGATCAGGGCAACCAAGCCAGCTCAGCCGCATTTTCAACAGGATCGTCCTGGCTGCCGTCCCTTTAACGATGAGGAATCAGCCCTGGAAGGGCTCCAGAGGCTCTGGGAACGGGCAGTGGACACTCCCAGCCCGCGGCAGGCCCGTCGGGTGTGCGGAAACCACCCAAGCACGGTTTGGCCAGCCCCCCCGGGCGCTGACAGCCCGACAGAGCGTGCTGTAAACATCCAGAAAGAGCGGCTTTGAAAAGGGAAAGCTCTGGGGAGGCTTTGGAGCGCTGCGCTCGGGGGCTCCTGGGGCGAGCGCTGCCTTTCATGACAATCCGGGGCTCAGCACTTTCGGAGCTCGCATGACTGGCCCTGAAGCGGGGCTGCCGACGCTGCAAGAGCCGGCCCGGCCCTGCTGATGCGGGACCCGGCTCCGAGGGCCCGGGATGCGATCCAGCCGCTCCCGCTGGCCCGGGCACCAGCAGGCGTCAGCAGAGACCGGCGCTGGGCTGGGAGCGCCGCTGCCCCGCGGCCGGAGCCCGGGGACAGCGGGGACAGCGGGGACAGAGCAGCGGCATCGCCTCCCCATGGAGGTAACGCGAGGGGTTCGCTCCCAAAGGCTGGGGGTTCTGACCGGAATCTCCAAAACCCCTCTGACAGCCTCCCGCGGCTGAGGGACCCTCCGGAATGCCCCCTGTGACAGTGCCCCGCAGCAGGGACACATGCCATCGCTGTGCTCCCAGCACGGCGTGCCCCTGCCCGGTGCCGGGGTTCACGGCCGCTGTCACTGCGCTGCGGGAATCTGTTCTGCCAGGAAAGCGAAAACCAGGCTAACAAAACAAATGCTGGCCCAGCACCACCGGCATTAGCTCTGTCTTCCAGGGAAACTGAGGCACGGGCTCGCCCACCTCTCTGACACGGGTTTTGTGTTCCTGGTGCCGCTGGTCACCCTGGGGACGGCGTGTCACGGTGTGTCAGCACGCCGTCCTCCCCTGCTGACCTCAGCGCACGGCTCAGGGCTGATGTCACCCAGAGTGACCTCAGCCTCGCCAGCCCGGTGCCCGCGCAGCCCCCGGCGGTGCGGGTGCACGGGAGGAAGGGCCCGGAGCTCAGCACAGCCCCACAGCGCCCCAGGGCTGCGCCCAAACCTCAGCCTGGGCCAGCGACAGAACCAGGACACATTTCCAGGTCGGGACGGGTGTCCGCTGGAGGCACAGTGTCCTCAGGGCCCCTGAGCATCCTTCCAACCCCTCACAGGCAGAGCAAGAGGGAGCTGTGCCAAAAAGAGCCCCACAGCCTCCAGCAGGGTGACAGGCGGCCCTGCCCCAAGGAGCACCTCGAGTTTGTGCGTGCAAGAGGAGAAATGTGCTAGCAGCAGGAGACCCCCAAAAAAGGGCTCGAGCTGTCACCGCGGGGACAGCTGAGCGTGTCACCCCCCAGGAGCTGCCAGGAGCTGCCCCTCAGCCCCAGGGCAGCGGGCAGAGCCATGGGCAGGGCTCTAGTCCTCGTCCTAAGCCCCATCACAGCTCAGGGACCGGGAGCAATCCCCCGCTGCCGGGCCGGCCCCGAGTCCCCACAGCGGGACACAGCAGAGCCGTGCTCCTCCAGCGGGGCACAGGGCAGGCGAGGGGACGGCGGGCAGGCAGGAAAATCCAGGAAGGAATCCCAGATAACCCCTATGGGCAAATCCTCTTGATGCCATCGGTGACGGGGGGAGAACGAAAGCGGCGGGCGGGAGCGGCCCCGACCCCCGGGGGGGCACAGCCCCGACCCTCGGGGGGACACAGCCCCGACCCCCGGGGGGACACAGCCCCGACCCCCGGGGGGACACTCACCGTTGGAGGAGGACGCCAGGCAGTGGAAGACGGTTCCGTGGGTGCAGTTCTGCCACAGGTCCGCCGCGTGCACGCCGTTCACCAGCCATTGCTGCGGGACAGACACGGCCGTGAGCAGGGCCCGGGAGGAGCAGCCACCCCCGCCCGTGTCCCCCCAGCGCCAGCCGTGTCCCCCCAGGCTCCGGCACCGAGCCCCGCACGTGCCCGCCCGGCCAGGAGCTCCCAGGGACACGCTTTTCCTTGGAGAGGGGTTTGGAAAGCCAGTCCCGATATTTGCTTTGAACTGCTTTAGCCCCAGCGGCGCAGGAACAGAAGCTCTTTATGCTCTTTAAACGCGGAGCGAGTCCCGCGGGGCCGCGCTTCCCTCCCCTCGCCGGCCTCGCCCGCTGCCTGGCCGGGATATTTGAATGCTTCCACGTGATTCCTAACGGCTCGGAAGATTTTTGTAACGTTTTCCGTGACTATTACCACAAAAAGAAAAAAAAAAAAAAAGAAAAAGAAAAAAAAATCCGGGAAAGAAGCCCCTGGTGAAGCAAGCTTGGAAGTCACCAGCTCCAGAGAACAGCTGCCTCAAAGCCAACCCAAACCTCTCCCCGAGTAGCTGACGTGTTCGCTGGGCTGCAGCCCCGGGACAGCGCTGGGAAGCCTCTGCGCTGCGCGCTCACACAGATCCAGCCCTGGAAGCTGGGCTAGGGAAAGCGGCTGTGCCTCATTCCCAGCCCCAGAGGAGGAGAGGAGAGCTGGGGGCAGAGCTGCTGTGCCGAGGGGCCAGCGCCCAGCCAGCCCCGATCGCGGCTCTGCCCAGCCTGGCCGTCCTGGTCCTGTGCCTCAAGCCCAATAGCAGGTGGAGCTCCCTTGGGAAAGGGGAGAGCAGCGTCACCCCAAAGGAGGGATTTGGGTGCTCCGGGGCTGCTCCTCGACGTGAACCAGCCTGGGCAGGATGAGGGGATGGTTTCTGTGTCTCTGTACCGACGGGGATGCCCTGAGCACCCACCACAGACCACAGCCAAGCGTCCCCCGACAGCACAAACTCCCGATTCCCAAATCCCTCTGACACTGAGCCCGGCAAGCGGCCAGTAAAGGCTTCCAGCCGAGAGCCAGGCTGTACGCGCAGCCATAAATAAAAATGACAGCCCCCGCTGCTACCCGCGCCCCGGGGAGCTCGGTACTCACGCTGACGATGGTGGAGACGAAGAGCAGCACCAGCACGGTGACGTGCAGCACGATGATCCCCAGCAGCAGCAGCAGCATCTTGGCGGCGGTGGAGGCAGAGCTGCAGCGGGACAGGGACGGTGCTGAGTGCGTCTGTCTGTCTGTCCGTGCGTCTGTCCGGGGCCAGCAGGAACGCCCCGCTCTGCCCCGCCCGGCGCGGGGGATGCTGTCGGGGCACTGCCCGGCGCTCGGGTTCTCTCCCGCCGACGGAGAGGGCTCCGGGCGCTCTGCCCGCCCCCCGATATCCCCCGGGGGTCCCCCCAGACCTTCCCCCGAGCCTGCTCTCCCTCTCCCACCGAGGGGGCTCCTCCCAGTCCCCTCCCCGGGGACCTCCGAAGGGGGGGTTCCCAAGGGGGGTCCCCCAGCCCCTCTCCCCCAGCGGGCTCCGATCCCCCTCTCCCCNGCCCACCTTGCCCACGCCACCAGGTGGGTGATTCTGTCGGCCCCCGCCCCAGGGGGAATTTCACCGGGCTCATCTGCCCTGGCGACCCCCGGGA
>WEZZ01031947.1:0-10468 GCA_013400585.1 Chloropsis cyanopogon | reverse complement strand
CAGGGGTGGCACTGGAGGGGCTTTGAGGACCCTCCCAGCCCAAACCAGTCTGGGGTTCTGTGGCTCAGGTGCTCGGGAAGGAAGGGGTGGCTGCGCTGCCGCCCTCGCTCATTCCTCAGGCACAGCCGATCTCTTCAAGCACTCCCCCCCACACCCAGAGCGCACCCGCAGCTCCCAGAGAATCCCGCCAGGAGACCTGCACACTCCCGAGCACCGCCAGTAATCCCCAGCGCCTCCCCTGTCCCCGCACCAGCGCCAGACCCGTCCCGCATTGTCGCACAAAGGAGGGAATTCGGCATCCCGCCGCCGGCCCTGTAAATCCTGGGAGAGGGAGCTGGGGAAGCGTGCTTGGCTCCTCGCTCCTGGCAAGCAGAGCCGTGTTCCCGCAGCTCGGGCTCCTCCGCTCACGGAAGGGGTCCCGGCACAGGCATCGGCCAGCGGGAGCGGAGCTCCGAGCGCCCGCGGGGGTCGGGGAAGAGGCGGCGGCTGGAACGAGATTCCAAAGGACGCAATTTCCCTTCCCCTCCAAAGCATCCCGCCAGTTCCTCTGCTGCTACCGTCCCTGTGACGCCGGTCGGTGCCATCCAGAGGTCTGGAACATCTGCGGCACCGCCAGAGCATTCCTGGCTAGCGCGGCTGGCTGGGGCTGTCCTGCCCCTGCGGGCCGGGAGCCTGGAGGAGCCCCCGCGCTCGGGCGGGGACAGAGAGGCCTTGGAAAGCTCTGGTGCCCAGGGCTGCGGTCCGGGCTCTGCTGGAGACCATCCCCTGATCTGGGTTTGCGGGGCCGAGATCTCGGCTGCTGTTTCTGGACAGAACATCCAACCTGCTCCCGGGAGCAGAGCGGGATGCGGGGTGGGGACGGCACTGGGAGCTGTGGGGGTCGCAGACAGCCCCCGAGCTCCTCCGTGAGGGCGGGGCAGTAATCCCAGCTTCTGAAAATGCTGCCGAAAGCAGCTTTTAAAATAAATATCTGAAAGTCAAAGCAGGGAAAAGAGCAGTCCGTGGGTAGCAAAGCCGGTTTTGGCCGAGAGCCGTGGGTTGGAGAGGGTGGAGAGACCCCAGAGAGAGGAGCGCGTCACTGCCCTGCTCCTTGGACACTCCTTTTGGGAAGGTGCGCTGCTCAAACCGGGCTTGGGACAAACATCAGCGGCTGCTGTGGGTGCTGTGACACAGCGCCGGGGCTGGGGCAGCGCTCCTCTCCGCGGCTTCCGTCAGCCGGAGATGCTGGAGAGAGCCTGTCCGGGCAGGAGAGGGGCGAGGGAGGGAGGATGGGCACGGCGGAGCCCCCGGCGAAGAGAGGATGGTCAGCGGAGCCCTCGGGGTTTTTCTGGAGGGACAGGGTCGGGCGGGACGGGCTGGAGGCGCTCCCGGGGCTCGGAGCTGCCCCCGCTCAGGCTCGGGGTGAGCGGGGCTGGCAGTGCCACCCCCGCCGAAACCAGAGCAGGCGCCACAATAAATTGGAAAAATGTTTTGTGTGCAGACAAGATTCGCCACTGGCTGTGCTGGGAGCACTGGAAGATTGACGAGTTGTATAAACTCTGGGTAAAAACCGTGGATTTCTCACTTTGAATCTATGTATGGGCACAGTTTGTGGTAATTGGGGTGGGGCTGGGCCGAGCCTATCCCAATGGGCTCCAGCTGTGAAAAGCAGGTGATTAGCATTGAAAACAATGAGACAATGAGTGCCCAGGTGCGCTGAGCAGCCACCAAAGGGAGCAGAGGGCACACAGGTGCAGGGCATGAACCATGAGGGGATAAAAGCTTGGGCTGAAGAACAAGAAGGGCAGATGCTTGCGGCGTTCTGAGGTGGGATGGTGTTACTCTGTATGGGTTGAAGCCTTCTGGAATCGTGTGGTGATGTTCTGTGTGGATGCTTGAAGCCTTCTGGAATTGTGAGGTGATGCTCTGTGTGGATGCTTGAAGCCTTCTGGAATTGCGTGGTGACGCTCTGTGTACCGTGGCTATCTCGACTCTGACACGCTGCAACAAATCTCTTCCGTGGGGCTACTTTCAATGTGATGCTTCGGCTTGAAGTTCTAGAGCAAAATGATGAGAGTCCAGGAGGGACAGTGGGGTTTCTGTCACTTTATGGGGCTCAGATGTTAATCCGAGCAGGCAGGGGTGGGCTGAAAGGGATCTGAGGCTCATTTAGCTGTATGCCACCAACCGAACCGGCGCGTCAGGGCTGTGCTCATCCCTTCCTCGGGCCGGGTGAGGGAAACCTCTCTTAGGACAAACCCACTGCACAAAAAGGCAGCGTTTCCTCTGTGTGTCTTTGTGAGGATGAACTTGGTTAACCCCGCATTTTGCTCTCTCATCACACTTTTAGGGACTCGCTTCCTGTTCCCTACCCTGGTGATTAAGGCCATTAGCGAGGAGGGTTTGAAATGCAAAGGGCAGGAGCCGAAATCTGCGCTGCCATCAGCAAACCCCTCCTGCCCTTCGTTCCTGGGGGCTGAGCGGGGAAAATCCTCTTTTCAAACGACTGCGCCACTGGGAAAAGGAGGAGAGCAAGACGTGGTTTGCCGCTCTTTGTGCAGGATCTATAGTGCTCCCTCAAAGAACGCACATGCAGATGTATAGATATATAGAGATATGTATGTAAATATATAAATACATTTACACCGGTGGAGTGGGTATTGGAAAAAAAAATTCAACCAGAAAAAAACATGAAGGGAAACTTTCTATTCAGCACACTTCAATAACAAAAGGTTTAATGAATCTTGGAGGCATTGGCTTATTTTTCGCGATTTGTTTTCTACCAGTTCAAGGTGAATTTATAAAATACTTCAGTCCTGTCTGCATTCATGCCTCCAAACGAACTCCATCCAACTTTTTGCTTTCCACTCCAAGCCAGTTGTCAGCACTGATAGAGCCAGGCTGGAATCACTGGGGAAAATCCCACTGACTTCAAGGAAACCAACATTTACCCACTGACCCCAAAACCCCCCAAAAAATCAGCTGAGCTCCCTGGCTGGGACTGTGAACATCCTCAGACACTTCCTGAGCTGCTGCTCCGTGCTCCTCTCCTGCCAGCCCAGAACAGACCCTACAGAGGACACAGGTCTAAAGCAGCTTCCAGGCACACTTTTGCCCAAACTGTTGAGTTTTACACCTTTGGCTGCAGCGGTGCCAGCTGTGGCCCCTTTTCCTGTGCCCCGGCAGGGCCCCAGGGTGGCCCCTGGTGCTCTGGGGGGCTCCGGGGGTGCTGCCCCGTGCCCTGTGGTCCCTGCTGAGGCACACAGCGGATGCTGCACGAGCTCCAAGAGCAGCTCGAACCAGAAATGAATGTGAAACAAATCCGTTGAGGGATGTTTAACCCAAGGACAGCCCTGTCAGCTGAGGAAGTCCTTGGGATGCTAATTGCTGGAAGCTGGGAAAGGGGACGGGGAGAATCTCACAGAGCTCTTGCTGCCTTCTGGTGCTTTTATCTCAGCATCTCCTGTTGGCTCTGGCAGAGGCTGCACCAGGGGCTGCACTTTGGCCTGAGCCAGCACAAGCATTTCTGTGATCCTACACTGCCCAAATTTTCCTTTAGCGTTTTGCCAAAGTTTTCTCCCTTTTTTTTCCATAATAGCAATGAGTTTAGGGTTGGTTTTTTTTTCTGACTGCTGATGCCGTTTGGGGAATTCTCTCTCCCTTCAGCACAGTAATGTGCACCAGTTATGCAATACATTGTTAACATGGGTTTTGGCAAGCTTTGATTTCACCCAAATTCATATCAGACCCTTCCAGGACATTCAATGATTTCTGTTTTCTTAAACAACAAAACCTCCTTTCTGAGAAGTTTCTTGCTGGCCCTGCCTGGAGTGTTCACCTGGATCCCAGACTGACACGAAGCAACAGTGTCCTGGCTTTATTAATTTATTGTCTCTCCTCCAGTCAGCAAACAATTAATTTACACACCCAGCTCTGCAGCGGTGATGCAAATGGAATGATGCAGAAGGGTGGGAATATGGTTGTGAGATGCAAAGGAATTTCCACAAAGTAACTTTCTCAGCGATTTGGCTGATAGAAGCAGCAATAAATGAGCAATAAATAGCAATAAAAGCAGACACGTCGTTCTCCTGGAGAGAGGAGCCATCCCCTCAGTACAGAAAGGTGGATGATGGGCCTGGGCTGGGATTTGGAAGTGATCTCTGAAAGGAAATCATTTAATGGCACGGCAGCAAAGGCATCTCAGCCATCAGCAGGAGGAGGCAGGGCTGTTGTTCCATCTGCCCCAGCACATCAAAGGCTGCTCAAATCCCAAAGCCAGCCCTGCAGGGATTAAACGGAGCAGCTTCACTCAGCAGCAGCTCTGTCATGGAAAGCAAATCCCTCCCTGCGCGGGAGAGCCGGCCAGCAGCCTCGTGTTCCTTGGAATCGCACCCAGACCCGTCCCTGGAGGCACATCTGACAGGGGCGTGTGGCAGGGCAGGCTCCCCTCGGGGGAGGAGGGAGAGGACTCAGCCTGAAGCACTCGTGCGATGCCCCGATCAGAGTGTCTGGGGGACTGGGGGATATCAGCTGCCAGGAGAAGTAACATCAGCCCTGTCAACTCATGGAAAACTGGCGTGGGGAGAACGAAACCCCAGAGGGAGCTGGGAATTCTCTAACGTCTGGGAAATTGCTGCAGGAAAGTGGAAAGTATTTGTGAAAGAAATTAGAGGAGCTGAAGCTGAAATTCCTCTGGTCATGGCTCGAAGAGAGGAAAGAAACTCTTTGGCAGTGCTGCGGAAAGGAGCATCGGGAGGCCAGGACAGCAAGAGAAAATGGAGTTGGGTGACTGCAGCACCACAAAACTGCTGGCAGCTGGGAGAAAGCCCTAAAGGAGCTGGGCCAGTGGGAAAGATCAGCTCTGGAAAGCTGGAGAAAGTGGAGACTGATCCTGGTGTGCCCTCGCGGTAGAGCAGAGCCCAGATATTTCTGATGTGACTCAAAGCAAAGGTGGAAGTGAAACGAAGGCAAGGCTGTCGCTGGTGCCAGGACTTGGCTCCGGGTGCTCAGGAGCCTTTCAGGAAAGGCAGTGGGTGCCTCTGCTGCCCCACACGCAGCTGGGGACAGACTCTGGGGCCCAGCAGCCTGGCAGCTGTGCCTGAGAACATCTGGGGCGGGTCTGCAGAGCAGCCGCGATCACCAGGGCAGGGGAGGCTCTGGGAGGGAGCACAGGCAGGGCACAGCCCAGGGCTGGTGACAAAAACTGAGCTCAGCTGCCCCTGGCTCCTCTGGGAGCAGGGAGGTGCAGAGAGGGACTCTGAGATCAGCTGGGCAGTTCTCCTGCTCACGGCTGTCTCTCCTTTGGAAAGGGTGGCTGCTGCCTCCAACAGGCTCCGTCCCCAAGACACGCACGCAAAGTAGAGGAAATCTATTTTTAGTCTCGACAAAAGTGCTAGTAAAGAAAAAAAAGAAGGTTAGAAAGACAATTGCTTCCTGTTTAGGGCTGGTGCTGGGAGGGAGATCCTGCCAGGACGCTGGGGCGGGCAGAGGGGCTGTGGGAGGAGGAGGAGCCACCCGGGGATGGCAGATGAGGAAAGAGCTCCCGGAGGCTGCCAGCCCCCACGCTGGTCCCTGCCCCGCGTTCCCGAGCTCCTGCCCCTTTGGGATTCCTGGTGCCCACAGGCTTTAGGCTGAGCTCAACAGCTGAGCTTAAAAGACTCAAGAGATGTGACAGTCTAAGGAGAGAGACTGCAACGTGACTTTCACACTCAGCCTCAGACTGATTGAAGACTTGTCCCTCTGAAAATTGCAGTACTTAGTAAAATCAGGGTTTACAGCAGGAGAGAAGGCTCCATGCAGCTGGAGGGGCTCAAACACCGATTAATCTCCTTATCTTCAAAGTGCTTTGGTGCTCCCACCAACAAACTACATGTGAGATGTTAAATTAGGAACCCAAAATTAAACCCACAGCATTTTCTTCAATGAACTTTCTCCAAGTTGAATCTACTTCCTCTTTTTAAGACCCCAGCACTGACATTTTTGATGGCATTTTTCAAAAGCAAGACCATTAGCATTAGAAATCAGCTTAAATTGCACATTTTTCTATTTTAGGAACAGCACAAACTGCAACTCTTTCCGGGACAGTTTGTGTTTCTTCTGCTGCACCATTAAAAATCCATCCTGGATGTCAGCAGCTCATTATTCTGAAGAGTGGCTTTACTTCCCCTTGTGCCTTTTCCACATCACACACACACTCAAAAGGAGGAAGACGCGACAGTTTTTCTCCTGAAAACACAGCCTGGAAGGGCAGGGATGGATCCCCGTGGGTGGGTTTGGTGACATACAGGATATTTTCAGCTCCTTCCTGGCACACAGCCAAAGAGAAAACACAAAGGAAAAGAATCATCCTGGCATCCCAACAAATGAAACGCTCGCTTAATTTCCACCCGGAGTTTACGCCGGGAAATGAAAGGCTGACAAATGAGTGAAATTGCAACATGTATTTCGTGTATTTGCGAAGAAGCGTGGGGGAAGCGGGGATGAGCGCTGGCACGGCGCTGGGCTCAGGTGAGCCCTGCGGAGACGTAGCCCAGGACCTGCACCGTGCTGGGGTAGCTCTTCCGCATGCCCATGCAGCGCTCCTGGTCGATGAACAGCGAGTTGTTCTTGACCACCAGGTCGTGCTCCAGGACCCCCTTGGAGCGCACCAGCATCTGCAGCATGTCCTGGGAGGCCCGCAGGCACTGGTGCAGGTTCCGCAGCGTCTCGTTGATCTCGTTGACCTCCTGGACAAGGCTGGAACACAGCAGGACCCGTCAGAGCCTGCGCCCTCCCCGAGGGGCCCGCTGGGCACAGGGCTGCCCCCATCAGCACCCCCACACCCCGTGCCCTGGATGGCCCCTCGGGGGGCAGAGCTCCTCCCGACCCTCACAGGGAGCACTGGAGAAGTTTGGTCAAAGCTCTGGATGTGTTTGGCCACATCTGCCGGAGCAGCTCGTGCCACTGGAACAGGGGTGAGCAGCTGTGGCTCCCCTGTTTCTGTTTGGGTTTGTGGCTTTGGTGGTTCACCCTCCTGGACTTCCCCCTGCAGGGGTCCTGCACAGGGGCACACACAGCGGGACGGGGCACTGGGAGAGGCTAAAGGGGAGCGTTGAACAAGTGGAGGATGGAAGAACCAGCGGTGTGTGAGATGCTGAACCAACTCCGGGGCTGGGTTTAAATCACTTTGGAAAGGGAACTGTGCTCAGAGGGCTCCCAGGAGAAGCTGTGAGCTTTGAGTGCCTCCAGGGCTGCTGCTGGGCCCTCCCTGGGGGACAATCCCAAAGTCCTAGAAAGGATTTCCAGCATGCCCAGAGAGAGGAGGACAGCTCACATGTGCACTCTTCCTTGGAGCTACCCAAAGGGAAGGGGCTCAGTGCTCTCCCTCTCAGCCTGTCCGAGAGTAGAATCATGGAATCATAGACCAGAATCCCAGACTGGTTTGGGTTGGAAGGACCTCAAAGCCCACCCAGTGCCACCCCTGCCATGGCAGGAACACCTCCTACTGCCCCAGGCTGCTCCAGCCCCAGTGTCCAGCCTGGCCTTGGGCACTGCCAGGGATCCAGGGGCAGCCCCAGTTGCTCTGGGCACCTGTGCCAGGGCCTGCCCGCCCTCCCAGGGAACAATTCCTAATTCCCAATATCCCATCTGTCCCTGCTGTCTGAGTTTAAAGCCACTGCCCCTTGCCCTGTCTCTCTCTGCCTGTATACAAGCTCCTCTCCCTCCTTTTTCTGAGCCCCCTTAGGGTGCTGGAGGGCCGCAGCAGGGACAGTAAGAGGCTTGTCCTCAAAAACTGAGCACATGCAGCCACCTGGATGAGGCAGGAGAGAAGATGAGGTTTATCCAAGCAGGAAAATTCCAGCCCCCCATGGGGTGGCATCAGGCTGGACCCAGCTCCAGTGCCCAGCCTCGTCAGGGGTGCAGAACTCTCCAGCACCCCAGGGCTGGGACACCTGCTCAGCACTTAAGATCCAACCAGGGCGCATATGGAAGGACTATTTAGGGGGAAAAGCCATTTTGTCATGCAGAGAAGCTCCTGAGTGCCCCCCAGGCCCTGGCAGCCCGGCCTCACCGGATCTGGGCCGCATCCCGGCACAGCTCCACGTTGGGTCTCCTCGTGCGCTCATCCAGCCGGGTCTGGGCCACCTTCAGCTGAACCTCTTTGTCCCTTATGGTCTTCTGGATGACTTGGATCTTCGTCTCGAGCTGGAAGATTTCCTGCCGTGTCTGGGGTGAAGCAAACACAGGTATCAGTGAAAAGCGATCTCCTCAAGCGATCACATCATTCCCTGTTCTCCTGCTCGTGCAGGAAAAAGCCCAAATTCAATAAAGAGCCCCTGGGCTCAGGCCACTGTCGCTCTGCCATGTCAAGGCACAGATCCAGCAGAGTTTTCAGGGAAAATCTCTTTGCTCTTGCTGCCACATCAGAGGAGAGTTAGGAGCAGAGGAGGTTTAGGAGCAGTGATGGATCTATTGAATTACCAGCTTCCCAAAATTGCTGCTTGCAAGAATGGACCATCCATCAGCTAATACAGGGAAGGGTTTGGATGGCTCCTCATTTCAGGATGCAAACTCCACCGGTCTGAGCCCTTCCCAGGGAGCCTCCCACGAGTCCCACGGGCCGCGCCAGGGCCCGTCACCGCTGTCCCCCTCCCGAGGCTGGCAGAGCAGGGCAGGGCGCCCACAGGCAGCCGCCATCCCTCATGCCAGGCAGCGAGGGCAGGGCGGGGCGGGTACCTTGGCCAGGTGCGTCTGGATCTTGCTCTTGGCGTTGGCGGTCTCGGTGATGCGGCTGGTGAAGGCCTCGTTGACCTTGCTGAACTGGCGCCACATCTCGTCGGCCGTGCCCATCAGGAGGCTCTCGGTGCTGGCCCGCAGCTTGGCCGAGGTGGCGCGGGCGCTCTGCGAGCGGAAGATGTTGTTGTCCGTGTACATGGCCCACGTCTCGGGCACCGAGACCCTGCGGGCAGAGAGAGCGCAGCCCTGAGCCCGGCTGCAGGCTGGGGTGAAGGAAACCTGTGCTCCCAGTTAAACTGCAAACATCTGGGCCCCTTTGTCTGGTGATATTTGCCAAATAATATATTGATATTTATCAATAAAGTATAACCAAATAATATATTGATATTTATCAATAAAATATAATCAAATAATATATTGATGTTTATCAAAAGAGGGTGTGCTCACCAAGACACTTGTGAAAGCTCAGACAAACAAAAGATTCTCCAACAGAAAACAGAGATTCCAATCGGAGCTCCTATTTACACCTTCCAGGCATTAAGTGCCAAGGAATTCCCAGCCTCACAAGGACACACAGACCACAATTCAGTCAATTCCTCTTGCTCACAGCCCATCCCGGTCTCCCACTAAACCAAACGAGCTTTAGATCCCACTCCATTCCATGTCTGTGCATTTGGGATGAAGTTCCTGCCTGTGCAGTAGTCCAGAACAAAGTCAACAAAAGACTTAAATACCACATAAGCTCCATTTAAAACCTGCTGATTCTCGGCACATTTTACCCCCCTCTGAATTTCAGCCTCAATCCTTTGCAATCCATTTGCCTGTCTAAATATGTCTGAGCTCTACTGTGAATAATTATTCAAACTGCTAGAAAAATTGTCTCAATCTGTGCCTCTCCATAAACTTCATGGGTTTGTGTGAGCAGATTTATTCTCTCAGCCCCTTGCCACTTGGGCATCCCCCTGGGAGCGCTGGCTTAGGTCTCTGCTCATTTACTGCAAAGCCAAAGCTGAATTCCTGGCACCCAAAAGCAGCAGAACCCTATCCCAGGACCACGCTCTCATTCCTTGATTTTCTGGGTCATTTCAGCTTCCTGCTGGCCCTCTCCACGCAGGGGTGAGCCCCCAGACTTTCCATCAGTGAGGAGCACTCAGGCAAGCACTGAGACATCTTTGAAAATACGCCTGGACTCAATGAGCTGTGCAGAGGTGCGGGGCTGAATTCGTTTGCAGGCTGAGCTCTGAGCCCTGGCTAATGTTTAATTAGGTCGGGCTCGCTTTTGCCCGCCGGGTGTTCAGCATCCAGCTGGAAGCAGAGGGCTCTTCTCCCACTGGAGAGCCCAGAGGGAGCGCAGCCCTCGGGGTGGGCGTCTCCAGGAGGGATGGAGGTGCCTTCAGAGAGGGCTGGGGAGCCCCAGCCCCCTGCCGGGCCCCTGGTGCTCACGTGGCATCGATCCTCTCCACGCCCCTGAAGTAGTGGAGGCCTCTGGAGGTGTTCTTCATCTGGTAGCACTTGCTGTCGATGTGCTGGCCCATCTGCTTGTCAGCCAGGTCCTTCTCCAGCTCCTGCCGGGCCTCCTTGTTGCACCTGGAGCACACCAGCAGCAGCCTCAGTGGGGACCGAGCGAGGGCTGGTTCCGTGCCCATCCCGCTGCCCTCAGCCCCCCTGTGCCCCCGCAGCTCCCCTGTGCCCCCCGAGCATCCCTGCTGCCTCCTGGGGCATCCCTGCTGCCTCCCAGAGCATCCCTGCTACCCCCCGAGCATCCCTGCTGCCT
>WEZZ01031946.1:18546-34958 GCA_013400585.1 Chloropsis cyanopogon | reverse complement strand
GCCCTGCACGGGGCGGTGCCGGTGCCGGTGCCGGTGCCGGTGTAGCCTCGCTTCGCCTTCCGGCGCGACGGGATCCGCCGGGGCTTCCCCGCTGCGCCCTCGAACGGGCGGGGGAGGGGAGCTGCCGCCGTGAGGAAGACGGAGGTACCTTTCCGTTCCTTTCCCAGGTGCCTCCTCCTGTCGTTTGGAGTGGCCGTGGTACCTGCAGCCACCGCCTGCACACTCTGAATTCTCTGCTACCGCTGCCTGTGTGTCCCCCTTCCCATCCCTGGTGGGGTAGGAGGGTTCCAGCTGGCGGCTAAAAAAGGAAACAAGCCCGGTTTTTGGCTAGGGCTGATGCTAAACAAACAGGACGTTGCTTTTTTTTTTTTTTTGGTAGTACCTCTCCCATATGTGTTCCTAGGTAAGGGTTACAGTAAATCAAATGCAGAGATGATACTTGTGCAAATCACGCTGGTCAGCTTGTATGTTGGCAGAAGGATTTGTCATCTGGGCTACCACATTTGCAGCCACTCAGTATTGCTCTTTTAATCTTTCTCCATCTGCCCAAAGGTAAGCATATACTTCAGCAGGTTTTCCCAAGTTCTGTCTGCCCAGCTGTGATACACTCACCTGTATCTTTAGTCCTCATCCCAGTGCTGATTTGGTCTGGTTTTAGGGAATGCTGGAGGCATTGAATGAATGTTCCAAGTGGGGATAGGAATACCTGCAGGCTGCTCTCTCCAGGCCTATCTCTGGCCTCTGCCACCATAAAAAAGTTAAGCAAACAGAGAGACTACTCAGATGATAACTTGACCTGTGGTGCTTCAATTGTGTGTTATGATGAGTGACAGGAGAGATTTGTTGCAGTTTTGTTCTGTCTATGCTGCATAGTGGAATGCAGTTTTCAAATGAAGAGTTAGAGAATGCCTCAAAATTGCATTTTTTAAAAATCTTCCACTAATCAGAATTCAGACCTATCAATAAAAAAAATAAAAAGCTTTTCATTCCCCCAATGCAAATCTCTGACAGAATTTTCCAGAGCTATACCTTCATGTGAAGCATCATTTCCCCATTGCTTTATTAAGTCCATCAATGCAGAGAGATGAGCAAGAAGGGGAACCCTTTTCATATTTTCAAAAATCTGCACAAGAACACTGCAATTTCACTAGGAGCTGTGGACATGTTATGAGCTGCTTTTGGCTTGGTTACAGTTAATTTGCCTCACAATAGCTATTATGGGGCTATTTGTGCTGAAAACAGCATTATTAATACAGGGTGGGGGGCTGTTACTGATGAGCAGGGTTTACACAGAACCAAGGCCTTGTCTTCTCACACCACCCCAGCAGCGAGCATACTGGGGGTCCACAAAAGCTTGGAATGGCAAAAGCCAGGACAGCTGACCTCAATCAACCAGATGGATATTCCATATCATATGGCATCATGCTCAGCACATAAAACTGGAGGGAGAAGAAGGAAGGGGGGGGCTGTTCAGAATGTTAATGTCTGTCTTCCCCAACGTGCTTTCTGCACAGAAGGGTGGCTGAAAATTAGACTTGAGATGCAGCCCTGTTTTGAAGATGAGAAAGGCATAGTCATGCACAATTTGGAGAGGGTGTGAAGACGTCAGGCACAGTCACATTTTGCACTGTTGTTTTTAATAATTTTGGAGTTGGAGCTTCTAACCTTTTTATAGTCAGAATAGTGGAGAGAAGAGAAGAGGAAACCTTCATCTACTTATTACTACAAGTCATCTGTGTATTGCCCCTTTGCATTTTGGCAAACACCTATGTAGCTCCCTGTTGGCATTGTTGAAGCCCAGTGTCAGACACATACCTGTAGTGTATTTACACACCCACTACCAATCATGAATTATGAGGGCAAAATGGACTCAGTTATATTCATGAGTTAATTCTCTTTATGAAATAAAGATGGACTGGATTTACATACAAAGTTTTTGTCTGGTTTTGTGGGCCCTTTTAACCTTGCTCTTGGAACACATTCTCTATAAGAAGCCTCATTCTCTCTGAGTTTGGGCACTATCCTTGCAGTTTGCTCAACATAGGCATGTCTGTAGGTTTTAGTGAGTGCCTGAGAACAAACCTCCTCCCCTGTGAGCACGGGCTTCAATTGTCATTCCTTCCTACAGTATTTTCATCAGCTTGTGTGGAGAGGAGGGTTGCATGCTCCCTTTACTGTCATCAGCAAAATTTTCTATTTTAGGTCCTTAGTGTTGGTCTCCTTTCTCTGCTCAGCATATTCATCCTGTGTAACTACAGGGTTTTGTTTTTTTTTTTTTCTCAGAGCAACTTCTCAGCCTAAGCCTAAGCATGGTCCTGTTTCTTGACTGGCTAGTACCTGGGTCTTTCAAGGGATTGCAAGACTCCCAGTAGCTGCTGATTCAGGCACAGTATATTCTAGGCCCTTTGTATGAGAGCGATTTTTTGCCCTGAAGCAAGATGAGCGTCAATTTCTTTAAAACTCAAAGGATCTCATTACCCAGAAGTCTAGCAGCCCTTTAATTCCTGTTCTGCCAGTCATGGGAGGGGCAAGAAAGCCCCAGCAGTGTTCCAAATTCAGCCTGATACTCTCCCTTGCGGCTGAGAGAGGAACCACGCTCTCTTCCCTGCATTTACAGGCAGCTTTGCGGTGACAAGTGAGCCAAAGCACATCGATGCAGGGGAGCTTCTCCAATACTTCAAAATATCTCTTAAGTTGCCACCCAGCAGTGTGAGAGGATGAGAACTATAGGTGTACTGGATAACCCTAGGAAAACCCAAACCTGGATAAATACCTATGAATGAATAATCTGAACACCTACAGAATAATCTGTAACAGGCATAGCAGGAAAGAAATTCAAGAATTCCATTGTATCTCTAATCTCAGAGATTATTCCAAAATAAATCTGCAAGGCCCACAGCCCAACATTTTTGCATGTCCACAAGATGCTTTCCAATCTCAGTCTGCTCATGCAGGGTACATCTACACCTGCAGAACTCCTAGTACCTGCTCTGAGTCATTTTCACACGGATTTTTGAAGGAAACAGGCTTTGTCTTTTTTCAGAACTTTGACCACATATTTAAGTTCTGGTTGGCAGGTTTCCAGCGTATTTTTTGCCAAACATAAGGATGAAGGGGTGATGATGAAAGTGAACGTTTTCTCTGAAATGACAAATCCTAAAACGTTATGATCTGAATAGAATACTTCTTCTCAGATTTGCATCTCTTGAAGTAGAAATAATTTACAGTTTCAACTTAGGGAATTAGTAAAAAAGAGACTCTTACCTTTTGATACAGGCATATCATTGCACACAAATCACTAATTTGTGCTAAGTGTTCACACTCCTAAACATATTAGTTTAATTAAATAATGGAGTTAAGTAGCATCTACTCTGGAGTTTCTAAGGTCTTGTTTCATCTCATACTTCTGATTTCCATGTGTAATACGAGTTGCAGTACATGCAGTGCATGTCAAATTAGGATAAAGAAGAAGTAGCAGCAAGTAACATGCAGAGCAAAGTACTTTCTGTATTAATAAACATTCAAGCAGTGCTGCCAAGTCTAACTTTACAGTTATCTTGCAGGAAAACAAGTCCCAGATATTTAGTATTGATCAATCCTTCACACTGAGATATCTACAAGAATGATAGAAAGCCGATAAGCCTCCTGGTTAAGATGGCTTTTGGCTATGCAAAAAAAATCAAATGTATTCAAATGCATGTTAAGAACAGCCGTCACAAAACAGAGAAATATTCTCTTTCTTGAGGCACTTCTTTCCTGGTGACTAGTGTCAGATAGTTCAGAAAGGGTATGTAGCATCCATAACACATTTGGATTCCTCCTATTTGTGTATGTTGCATCACAAAAATCATACCTAGGTAATGATTAGAGATCAATTTGCTGTCCACAGGCTATGAAATGCTGGAAGTTTTCTTTCTTGTACATATGTATGACTAAATATAGCATTATTAGGAAGTTCTGATTTTTCTACTTTCCAGAGTGACATCTTCCTGCAATGAGTTCATTCCCGAGTAAGGAAAAATTCTTACACTGTGAGCATATGTTACTTATTTAAGTCCAACCAATTTATCCCATATTCTCATGCTGCAGGGAGAAAACCTAACCAGACACTCTCTTGAATTCTACTTTTGTGATGATCTCTTTGCCTTCAAGAACAAGTTTACATCAATCATGTTTAGTTTTCTTAAATCACATGGGCTGTTCAAAACCTGACTTTGAAGGGTTTTGTCACCTACAGATATCCTGCAGAATTTGCAAAAGCAGCTTCATAAAGCCAGCTGGATTTAGAGTACAGGGTGCTTGCAGACATTCCATTTGTCATTTTCTTGCATTTTTCAGTGCCTCTCTGGAAAGCTCTTGCTCAAGTGACCACTAAGATCTGCATCATAGATTTGCTTTGAGTACAGGCAGTGTGTAGTAGTTGGAATTATGCACTTCAATCCCAGCTACTCTTCAGACAATGGTGAAGTCTGGCAAAGATGCAGCTGTTGGGGTAGTAGAGCCTTTGGGTAGTAACAGGGCCTCCTGCACAGTGAGAAAAAGTTGAGCACTGGTACAGAGTGGTAATGAGATCTCCATTGTTGGAAATTGCCCTCAAATAAAGAGGACCCTGAATACCCAGATTTAGACTGGCCCAGCTTTCAGCAAGACAGTGCTCCAGAGATATCTGGAGGTTCTGTTCTAAAATGAAGCTGCTCTCCTACCCATATTCTTTCCAGTCCTTGTGTTCCTGTGCTGCATAAGGCAGGACCTTAGGCATGATCAAAAGCCCTCAATGGCGCAACAGGACAATTTTCCACATGAATATGCCTGATTGCTACCCCATTGAGATGCCACTATTCAACCTTAAATTGAAAATGATTGTCCTATAATTCTACTTACCAACTGCAAGGACAAACTGATTCTTCTGCAGAACTTCAGCAGAATGATGGCACTAGATTGTAATTACAATTAAAGACCTATTTTTTAAAAACATCATTTTATGATCAGCATAGTATAGAATTTTATGATCACAGTAGCACAAGATTTTTTTGTAAGTGGTATCAGTGTAGCACAATTTTATAGGCATCATAGCACCAAATTTAAAATCACATCTTAATTGATGTTTCTTAATCATCTAGACTCTCTGCAGATTGGGTGGTTGACTTGCAGTGTAAATAAAACCATCATAATCTATAGTCAATCTTCAGAGGAAGCAGACAACAGTGGAGGAGTCCCTGGCCACTGGGGGATCATGGGTTTTGCTGTTCATCAGCAGCTGTGGGCTAAGTGCCACTTAGGGCTTGTAACTTCTCCATTTTACAGAGTGCTCTCTCTGTGTGATGTTACGTTTCCTTTTTCTGTGACTGAGTCATCCCAACTTGTTTGTCCAGGTGCCTGAGACCTTCAAGGTTGTAAAGAGGTGAGAATGTGGGCTGGTGTCCAGGAGCATTGAGGATGATATGGAGGTGGATAAGTCTGCCTGGTGTGCTGTATCTTCAAGAGCTGATAAAGGAGAGAAAGGGAGCTGACACATGACCACTCAGTCACAGGAACAGCTCTTTGCCATATTAAATGGCATTAGTCATGCTAGCCATATTGCCATGTGTCACAGGTGTGGGCCACGAGAAACTGTGCAGGGAAAGAACAGACCCCTAGATTCAATAATGAGGGAAATTTTTGATACAGCACAGGAAAAGATGCAAGATCCTGCTGGCAGTGGTACTGTTGCATTGCTTTAGGTCCATTGTTAAGGAGCCATAATTTAAAAATCATTACAGTTAAATTCCAGATCCTTCTGATAACAAAAAATTAAGTTAATAAGTTTTTGTAAAAAAGTTCCCCTTTGTTCTGAACTTATTTCTAGTTTCTGTGGACTAAATAAGTTTTCTAATTAGGAAACACTTTTAATTTAAAGGGTTTCATATCATATTGTTGGAAAAGTTTCATATCATGTGTGGAAGCAGCAACTTGGAGACTCACAAAGAGCTCCCAGATTTGCTGAAAAATTTGAAAAAAATTCTCCATTCCTTTTAATTCTTGTTCAGATCAGGCTCAGAATACCTAATTACTTTTTTAATACGATAATGAAGAAGAAATAGTACTTTACAGGCATCAACCTGTGTACCTCTCAAGCAAATTATGAGAATAATATCAGAACATCAGGATAATTCCTCTTCATCAGTTATTAATGACCAACTTTCACTGGTCAAAGATTGGAAAGGTTTCTTCATAATGAGCTTCTCAGCAGAGGATTAGAACAGAAGCATAGAGAGTTCTTCATGCTAAAATATATTTAACTGCCTTGATCAATTGCAAGGAATTGAGGTATAGCTCAAATGCAGAGACTCCAGGAAATTAACACATGCACCCATAAACATTCCTCTTAAAGGCTGAAGCTGACTCTGAAGCACAGTGAATACAGCCTCAGCAACTGGGCAAGTAATCATGACCTCTGAAATACATTAGTGGCAACTACTGGCACAAGAGATGTGAGAAATTTCATAATCTTCTTTTCAAATTGGTCTGTATGAAGCAGGAAAGCAAGGTAATATGGAACACAGGATTCCAACAAGTAATCTGTACAGCTGGTGCAGTAATTGAGTCTGGATTCTATGAAAACACAAAGCATAATTCTATAATTAAAGGCTAAATCATAGCAACTGAAAGTAAGATATTGAGTGGAGTTTCTGCATGCAGCTTTGACTCCAACATTTCTGAATCTACAGTTCAGATAGAGTATTTATTGTTATTGGTGATGTTTTAACATTTCCCTAGCTCAGGCAGGGGTTTTAGTTAGAGGTTTTAGTTATGATAGAAAGAAACTATAGAAATTATATTTTTATGGAAAGAGGAACAGTTCTGCAGCTCAATTTTTTAGATTGTCCATACATACATTGGCTCATACTACTCTTGGAAGATGGGCCTGCAGATTTTGCTGATTGTTGATTTCTTGGTCTTTTGGATCAAATTGTTGCTTTCTTGCTCAAATTGTTGATTTCTTGCTCTCTGTGGATCTAATGAAGAAGAATTCTGTTCCAGGTAATCTGTGTCGTGTTGCTTCAGCCTCTGAGAGCCAGCAACAGTCATTTGCAATGTGTCTGTCTTGGTGCTCTTCTGTGCACTAAACAGCTCCTATGGTCCTTCTCTAGTTGACAAGTTCCCTGATTCCCAGCTTGCCTGTGAGGTTCTGAATATCCATCAGGAACACAAACTGTGATTTTGCCTCTCAACACCTGCATTTTCCTACCAGTACATTTTGTAGGTAGTTTTTCTTCTGTAGCTTGTACAAAAGAGGAGAATGATCTGTAACCAAATCAAATACTGAGGAGTTTCATAATAATCAAGCTCCTACAGTGGAAGTATACACACAGTAGTTGCTGAAGCCTGAAATTCTGATTCTATAGAGGGAGATAGTTTGGTGATTTGTACACTGGCACATGCTGCAAGGCAACCAAGACAGCTCTGATTTTTTAATAAATTACTCCTATGCCTTGAGTCACTGTCCTTCTCTCTGACATTTCATTCCATTGGACTCAATAAAAGGTTAATTGCTCCCACTTAGTGTCTGCTGGCTTATGGATGTCCAAACGTGGCCATTTTACATGATGAGAGATTTTGCAATTGCCTTGCAAGTAATCCAGATGCAGATTCTCATTTTAGCATGCTTGGAAACCATAAAAGGAGCTTTAAACAGAATCAGATTGTTCAAATGCAGTCAAATAGCTGACTTCTCAATTAGGATACTGTAACTCACACAAATAATATAACTCACCCAAATGCCAGGGATTTTTCTGTGCACACCTATTACAGCCTTTACATTTGTATTTGGTCTGGCTGAGGTGGAGTTCATTTTCCCACAGCAGCCCCCCCAGTGCTGTGCTTTGCATTAGTAGCTGGAAAGGTGTTGACAGCACAGCAGTGCCTTGGCTGCTGCTGAGCAGTGCTGGCACAGCACCAGCCTCTCTCTCCAACATTCCACCCCACACAAGCCAGGAGGCTGGGGGTGGGCAGGATGCTGGGAGGGCAGGTAGCTGGGACAGTCAGCCCACACTGACCAAAGGGGTATTCCACATCACAGGATGTCTGTCCAGGAACAAAACCTAAGGGAAGGGATGAGGAAGGTGTGGCCTTCATTGCTTATGGTGTTTGCCTTCCGGACCATCTGCTGCGTGTGCTGAAGCCTTGCTTCCCATGAAGGGGATGGATATCCTTCACTGGTGGAAAATGAAAAATAAAACCTTTCAGGTTTTTTTTCCCCCCTTTGCTTGCACACATGCAAAATTCTCTTCTGTTTTATTAAACTGACTTTATCTCAACCCATGAGAGTTTGTTTCCCATCTTACTTCCTTCTGCTCCCACTGCGCTGAGGAGGATCATAGAGAAGCTTGGTGGGCTCCTGGGTCCCAGACAGCCTACCATATCACTGTCCCCTTGAAGCCCCTAGGGTTCACCAAGTTTTTGAAGAATATGCAGAGTTTGAACCACAAAGAGACAAGAGGCTGCTGACTGAGGCCTTCTTAACAGTCCATATTTGGCAAAGAAACCTTTTTTTTTGAGAAAAAGTGTTGGTGACCCTTGTTATCTCCCTTTAAAACATTCATTGCAAATTCAAATGGAGGATGTCTGTCAGCTGGTGTCTGTGATCACCTTTAATAAAGAATGGTGAAATGCAATGACCTTTTAAATATATAAAAAAATATTTTTAGGGTGTTGTATACTTTCCCCTTGAAACACAAATGATACTTTGGAAGAATTAGATTAGACTTTCTTCTTCAATAACACAACATGAAGTATTGAATCATTTGAATAATTTAGGTTTGAAGGAACATTTAAAGGTTATCTAGTCCAACTCAGCCCTGCAACACACCTGAGCAGGGACACTCTTCAACTAGATCAAACTGCTCAGAGCTCTGTCCAAACTGGTCACTTCTGGAATGGACCAAAGCAAAAAAAAGCAGTATTTGCAAGTTTTCCTCAGGACTGCATCTCTTTAACTATCCCATCCCCTATAAAATATTTTGTGTGGAACAGTAAGCAAGAAATATTATGTCAGCTATTATAACTTGGCAAAATTCCATCTTGTCAGTGCCAACAGTCACCTGCTTTGAAGGAACAGACCTACCAAAACTAGAGTTATATCTACCTGTTGCTAGCCATGAAACGTAATGCTCTGTGGAGAGAAACTATGAGATTAGAGTGTACGTGCACTCTGCATTGCCCTAAAGCAGCAAATAATTTACTCCTTCTTAGTTTTTCAATCAATCATTCATCTTCTTGAAGTGGAGAGTAGGTGCAACAGAAGCTTTCGAAGTCAACAGAGAGAGAAACTTTCTCTGCAGACTGTGAATCTCATGGAGTCTTATCTGTGGCACTGGTTCTGACATTACTAGATGTCTGCTGGCAAAAAGAAATAAGGAAGAATAGACTTTTCTACTATTCCCACATGAGGAGACATAAGAAATGTGCAATTTGTAGCCCAGAGGAGACAATGTCACAGCTGGGGCCATAATGCAGCTGCCTGGAAGAGGGGATCTCAAGTGTATACAGATGCTTCCTCACTTTTCAGTAGCCAGTGTGGTGGGTTGACCCTGGCTGGATGCCAGGTGCCCATCAAAGCCATTCTATCACTTCCCAACTTCTCAGATGAAAAGAGGAGAGAAAACAGAACCAAAGGCTCAGGTGTCAGCTGAGGGCAGGGAGGCATCACTCACTAATTACCATCAGAAATAAAACAGAATTGAATTGGGGAAATTTGTTTAATTGATTGCCAATCAGAGTAAGATAAAGACAAACAAACTCAAATTTTAAAACACCTACCCCCATCCCTCCTTCCTTCCTGAGTTTGATTTCACTCCCTACTTTCTCCACTTCCTAGAAGTGCAAAAGGATGAGGAATGTGGGCTGAGGTCAGCTCTTCACTTACACTTCTTACACTTCTTCCTCCCTACAAGAAGAAGTCCTCGCAGTCCTTCACTGCTCCAGTGTAGGGTCCCTTGCAGAGGAGACAGTTCTTCATGAATGTCTCACATGCTACAGTTCATCATGAACTGTTCCAGCATGGGTCCTTTCCATGGGATGCAGTCCTTAAGGAACAGACTGCTCCAGCACAGTNTTTTGTCTACCTAGTCTGTGAAGAGAGCTTACTATCCCCTAATATGAAGCCTAGACTTACACACTAAAGCAGAACAGAATCTGAAAAATATGAAAGCTAAAACCTGAGGCATCACCACCACGGGGTCACAAGTTCTGCCAGCAAACCTGCTCCAGCATGGGCTCCTCTCTCCACAGGGCCACAGGTCCTGCCTGGTGCCTGCTCCACTGCACATTTTCTGCAAGGTCACAGCCTCCTTCAGACTTATACACCTGCTCCAGCATGGATCTGCTGTACTCCAGCACCAGAGTGAACCAGCGCTGCTAAAGGGAAGACATGTTCTGCATCCACACTACACTTTTCTCCTCCTCAGCAACACTTCTACCCAGGCCACTGGAAAGCTGGCTGACCACATGCCCAGCAGCACAACAGTAGTGCCTGGCATTATGAATCTGCTTTCTGTCTGTCACAAAGAAGATTTTGGTAGGATTTGAGAGTGTGTCTGGATTGTGGACCACTACAGAGGTCCCCAGCACAGACTTTCCTACTACTGAAATGTTGGGGTGCATGGGCTGGGATTTTTATAGTTTGTTCCTATGTACCCCCGTTGCACCTGTTGTAATGGTTCAGTCTTTGGAGAATGTTCTCTCTCCTCCCTAGTTCTCCTGTCAATCCTATTCCCCCGCCTTTCCCTCCCCATATCAATCACCCCTTGTCCCTTCCCAAGTTACCAGAAAGTTCCCTAGAATTCAGATTGTGATAGGGCCTCCTACCCTGAACCCTCCTTCCTTCTCCCTAGATTGGGAGAACCCCCAGTCCCTCTTCCCTTCCCCACCTACCTTCCCTCTCCCCATTGGTTTCTGTTCACCCCTCCCTTCCCCTTTATCAATGCCTGCCTCCAGCTTCTCCCCGCTCTCCCCGGGGCTGTCTGGCAGGTGCAGGGACTCCATCTACCTCGTTCCCCCGCAAGGGGAAATAAAGACTGCCTTTGACCCTCCGTGGAGAGTCGCTCCTTCCTCCACCATCGTCGCCTTTTCTAACGGGGTCACCGAGGTCCACCCACGAAGGCGCAGGTCTGCCTTCCGTGGCGCTATACTGCGGATGCCGTGGACCAGTGCCCCTTGCTGTTCGCCGCTCGCCATTGCTAGCTGGGCTTGGAGCTGCTGACTGTTTTCCCACCGTCAGTAGGCGGACGGCGACACTGAAAGAAACATCATATGTGCAAGTCCCCGATGACTGAATCCAGCTTTGAGGAATAACTCTTGTCATAAAAATTAACTAGAAAGTATAGATCTATTTATTTTTCAAGACTGCAACTTGTAAACTTCTTTAACACATTAACCAATTTGTTTATTACTCTTTCCCTCATGAAATTACATTCCCTTATGAACTGCCACTTTGCCTTTTACACTGACTCAGTAAAACATTATTTCAGGTACCAGAGCTTAATATCCTTTTAATTCCTGGCCCTGAGTCCAGATGGTTGTTTTCTAGGAGTTACTCAGTTACGACCATAAACTTACTTAACTCAAGGCATGTAATAGCCATTTTGTCTGTGACATTTTCCAGTAATTCGAATGGAGTCTCAATATTTGTTTTAATTTAATAAAAGAAACAAAGAAAACCCTGTCTCATTGTAATTTCAAATGGTCATCTGCTGCTTTCCCAAATTGACATGTGGTATTATGAGGGGAGGAAGTATCCTTATATAATTACAAAACTGCTACAGGATACGTGTTGTTGCAGTCAAAATAACTGCTGCCTTTCTGGTAATAGCAGAACGGTGGAAAAAAGAGATTTTTTTCATAAGAAACACTGACATTTCCTAATTATATTACTGGCGAATCATCATTAAAAGCCAAAGCACTCCTGAAATATCAAAGGTGAAAGGTAGGTTATTTATTTTGCAGTGCAAGTTCCTACACCTGGGTCATGGCAATGCCAGCCACAGCTACAGGCAGGGTGGGAAAGTGATTGAGAGCAGCTCTGAGAGAAAGGACTTGGGGCGATGGATGATGAAAAACTCAACATGACCTGGCCATGTGCACTCACAGCCCAGAAAGGTAATGGGATCCTGGGCTGCATCCAGGGCAGTGTGGGCAGCAGGGTCAGCGAGGGGATTCTGCCCCTCTGCTCTCCTCTGTTCTACTCTGCTCTGCTCTGGTGAGACCCCAGCTGGAACACTGCATCCAGCTCTGGGGTCCTCAGTACAAGTCCAGAGGAGGGCCATAAAGAAGATAAGAGAACTGGAGCACCTCCCTCAGAAAGACAGGCTGAGACACAAGCATCTCTTTATCCTGGAGAAGGCTGCGTAGACACGTCATGGCAACCTTCCATTACCTCAAGGGTCCTACACAGAAGCTGGAGACGGATTGTTCATAAGGTAGTGTAGTGAGAAGACAAGAAGCAAAGGGTGCAAATTGAAAGAGGGGAAATTTAAGTTAGATATTAGAAAGAAACTCTCTACTGTGAGGAGATGAGACACTGGAACAGGTTGCTCAGGGAGGTTGTAGGTGTCCCAGCATTGGCACTGTTCAAGGCCAGGTTGGATAAGGCCTGGAGCAAACTGGTATATGAGAAGTGTCCCTCCCCACGGCAGCAGGAGTTGGGACTGGATGATCTTTAAGGTCGCTTTCAACCTTAACATACCTAGCAAATAAAGTAAGTGAATATATTTCATATGGCATAGATGGTATAAAATTATTTTCAAAGAGTAATAATATTAATTGAAATAAAATAACAGAGAAAAGAAAGACAATCCATATTTTCCTGGATAAAATTTTTCTTCATAGAAATGGAAGTAATTCTGTAACATGATTGCCTTTTTTAGTTAAGAACTGGACCTTGGTGACCCCAGGAACTTGCCACAGTTCACATTTTTATATACAGCTGTCTGAATACCACACCTGGCTGGACAACAATCTTGCCTGGGAGACTGGTAAGAATGAGAAGGTCTAAATGTCAGTAGTATTCATTTGAAGTTTTTTTGTAATGGGTTGACCCTAGCTGGATGCCAGCCACCCATCAAAGCTGCTCACTCACTCCCCTCTGCATTTGGACAGGGGAGAGAAAATATAACAAAGGGTTTCTGGGTTGAGATGAGGACTGGGAGAGATCATTCATCAAATACTGTCACAAGTAAAACACACTTGAATTACAGATATTAATTGAAGTTATTAATAAAATCACAGCATGATAACGAGAAATAAAAAAGACCTTAGAAACATCTTCCGTCGCTTCCCTCCTTCTCATCCCTACCCCCTCCCACTCAGTGGTACAAGGAGACAGGGAATGGGTGTTGTGGTCAGTTCATCACATATTTCTGCTGCTGCTCAGGGACAGGCATCCTTTCCCTGCTCAACTCTGGTGTCCCTCTCACAGAAGGCAGCTCTCCATGAGCTTCTCCAATGTGAGCCCATCCCACAGGCAACAGTTCTCCACAAACCACTGCAATGTGGGTGATTCTTCCACAGGATGCAGTCCTTCAGGCACAGACTCCTACAATGTGGGTCCCCCATGGGATCACAAGTCCTGCCAGGAAACCAGTTCCAGCATGGTATCTTCTCTCCACAGGCCTGCAGGTCCTTGCCAGGACCCTGTTCCAGCATGGTCATCCCACAGAGTCACAGCCTCCTCTCAGGCATCCACCTGCTCCAGCATGGGGCTCCTCCATGGGGTGTGGATGGATCTCTGCATCCCCATGGATCTCCACGGGCTGCACAGGAACAGCTCCTTCACCATGGTCTGCACCATGGGTTGCAGGAGAACGTCAGCTCCAGTGTCTGCAGCACCTTCTACCCTTCCATCTCCACTGACTTTGGTGCCGTCAGAATGGTTCCTCTCACATATTCTCATTCCTTTCACATATTCTCACCCCTCTCTTCTCTGTCCACAATTACATCTGCACAATAACTTTTTTTCCTTCTTAAATATGTTATCACAGAGGCATTACCACCATTTCTAATTGGCACAGCCTTGGCTAGCGATCTGTTTTGGACATATGGCATTGGATCTGCCAGACACATGAGAAACTTCCAGCAGCTTCTCACAGAAGTGACTGCACCTCCCCCACCACCAAAGCTTGGCCACACAAACCCAGTACATGAACATTGAATCAAAAACAATGCAAGTCTTGCATCTCTTGCCTTAGAGGTTTGGTGACACACAGTCTCATGAAGGTATACTTGGACCATTCTCAAGCTACTCAGCTCTGCCAAACTGATTATGAGCTCTTGTCTTTCTTAATGACAGGCTTTCTGGGTTACAATATCTTCCAGCATATGATAGATTTCTGGGTGTGCTGCACCTCCACCCTTTCCCTTGCTCTCTTCCTCTCCCCCCGCCTCCCATTCTTCTCATCCCCTCTCTTCTTCTTCCACATTCTGGTTTTAACTAAAAAGTTATTTTTTCAGCAAGTGGATTGGAAATTGTGGGAAATAAGGCCTTCTACTACGTGGCTCACTTTTCAAGCAGTCAAGATGTGTTAGTAGAAAATGAATGAGAAATACTTTTGTGTATGTGTCTTAATTACAATTTGATCAAAACTTCATACATTATTATCAAATACTTTTTAGCAATTTCCCTCTTTCCATTCATAATTTTTTTTCTTTCCTGGTTTCCAGTGTTATGGAAAACTTTTCCAGATTATTTGGAGTACTTTATTGGAAAGAGATTACACAGACAGCACATGTGGCTCTTTGGGGTTGAACTAAGACTTCTACCTCAGCCCTGTATCTGTAAACTGCAGCTGCATCTTAGAAATCATGTATTCTTGTATTTCTCCTCTTAAGTATTATTCCTATGGCTTGTGGATTTTTCCACTGAGGTAAAGTACATGGATTTTAACCATATTACTACTCTTCTCATTAGTACACTGTGAATTAGGTAACAGATGCCTGGCAAAATGATCACAAAAAGCAAAGCAAGTAGAAAATTACTTGTTAGCAAGAAATTTAAAAGAGAAAAGAGAAAAATTAACATCTGGTCAGCTAGGCAAGGAAATAACCAGCCTTCTGTTAGAAGGTAAACTGAACTTTCCCAGAGCGGTTACAGTACAAAGAACTGACGTTTTGGTTAATATTTAATTAACCTTGTCCTTAGGGATAGTTTTATTTTGTCCCATCTGCTGCTTGTCAGCTGTAATAATGTAAAACAATGCCACTTCCAATGTAACACATCTTTTTGATTTGCAGTTCTTATGCTTGCCATGTAATATAGAAATGCAAATGCCTTCATTGACCTTTCTTATTCCTTGATTCTGCCAGCTGGTACATTTATATAGTACAGGGTACCAGTTCTGCTCTTTGGTGAGTGATGAAAACTTCTCAGGTATTTTCTTCTGTCCACCACTCTGTTTATGGATCAGAACACTGTTTCTTGCTTCTGTGATCTCATGTACTGAGAGGCTTTAGCTCACGTGTTAATATGAGCTATTCCAGCTCAGCAGTGAGTGCCATAGCTGGCTAACAATTAGCTTGCTCAGGTAGAACAGATTGTCAGAAAGGCAGAGTGACAAATAGCCAGTGAAATCATCTCTGCCTTGTATATTGGGCAGATTTTCAGCTGCTTGAGAAAATGCCGTATGCGTGTTCATTCAGCTGTTAACTTGAACTCGAATCATTAGCTTCTAACATGAAAACTTGGCTGCCTTTTGTATTAGTCAAGTGTAAATTCAAGGGAGGATTAATAATGAGTGAAAATATGACCTTGTTATATACATGTAAAATATTTACATTGCAGATTTAAAATTCTGAGCATTTTCTTTAGTTTTTATAAAGCCCACATTATTTTCATGAAAAAATTCCACAAAATCGTGGACAGTCATCTCACTGCAAGCAACAAACTATTTTCTGAATGCAAAGACAGACTTTTATAATACTTCACCACTTAGTCAATACGAGAGAAAATGATCAAGTGCATTAAAGTGCATTGAACAAAATCACAGCAAATAGTATGTAGGATGATTGTCACAGACACACTTGACCCGCACCCATACCTTTGTTCAGATTGACTAAGGAGCAACAGGCCTCATTCCCTGTGGTGAACTTGAATGCTGGCTCATGTATAAAGGAGTGAAAATGCCTCATAAAAATATTTCTAGAGATGGTTTCAAACCCCAAAAGTACAAGATAACCAAAGCACAGGACAAGCTGGTACAGCTGAAACGAGGACATCTGTCTTGTCTTTATAACTGACTAGCAGCCAACTACTTCACTCTGTAAATATCCCTGTCAGGATGGGCCCAAATTGAGCTCTCCCTGAACTGCAGCTGAACTGAATGCTAGGTGACTCCCCTCTTCAGCACGGATGCCTCATGAGGTTTGAAATTCCTTACCTGAGA
>WEZZ01031944.1:57671-86281 GCA_013400585.1 Chloropsis cyanopogon | reverse complement strand
ACTAACTGAAGAAATCACATACACAGTATTTCCAGAGTTTTTTTGCATTATTTTACATGAGAGATTTGGGTCTCTTGCTGTCTGTATTTGTCGTAGGCATCCCATCAAAATCCAAACCTTCTTGTCATGAGAAATCTGGTCTTGGATCCATACCTGCTTTCAGAGAGTCAGATGCACTGCTCTGTTGATAAAATTGATATAAATGCATGAAGTCACCTAAGGTTTTAAGGAAGAGTCAAAGTCTGATGAAATTACAATACGTACTGCTTAATGTTATCTGCTGAGGCTGGAACTTTAACATTATGGAATAAGGAATTGATAAATTTGGAAGCAATATGGGAATGGAAAGACATTTATTAGCATGTTTTTCTCTCTCTCCTTACTTTGGAGGTTATAACTTCTTAGCTGTACTCCAACCCTTTATGTTACTCTATAGCCTTAGCTTCCTATATGCAAAAATGTCCCACAGAGAGCAAATACAATGGTGAAAAGTTAGGTGTTAGGGGCAGGGAAATAAAATGAGTATTACTCACTAATTGGTCAAATTTTATTCTTGATATTTTTTTCATTTCTTCTTTGTTGAAAGACATACAGTTCCCAGGTAAACATAAATGCAGCAATATTTGTCTTTTCCCTTTAAAAAGAACTCCAACCCCAATGTCAGCAGCTTTGTAATCATGCATAGGCCTTTGGAATTTAGTGTAAAAAGTCCAAATTACTTTAAGTGAGTTGTTGCCTCCTTTTCAGTTCAGTTAGAGGACCCAAACAAAATGCTGTACACAGAACTACCTTATACCAATAGAAATTTGTGCCTTCATTTCAAATACTCATGTCCAGGTATACCCAAGTCATCTGTAGCCAAAGGTACATTCCTTTGCAGGTCTAGCCTTTCTGGCTAAATCTGCAATATGCCTGATATTTGCTGACATAGAGAATGGCTGGAAGCTTAGTGCAGTCCTTAAGACTTGTAAATGGTCACATGGTCCTTGTGACAAGCTGGGCAGGCAGCCTGACCCTACAGATCCCAAACACCTTTGTAGGGACTAGTGCTGAGCCACTGGGAGCAGCACACAGGGTCTGCCAACTTTTCTGGTCAGAAAAGTTAATTGCAAGGATTAGAGGTGTGTATAGAGCTCCATCAGAGAGCTTTATACAAAAGCAGAATGACTTGTCTACATCAGTAGAATTCAGAAGACATGTACTTTCATTTAATTTCATGTTTTATTATTGGTCTCATGCTATGCCCCAGGTCTTGATCATTTGAATATCTTTCTGAATAATGCAACAAGTAAAAAAGTCCTGTGTATATGCTATTCTAGACAGGCATACACATTACCAAACACAGGCTATAGTCTCTGTTAACATAAAGCTACATAGCTGATTTCAAGGAAACCAAGCTGAGTTTTACCAACCCGCAATCTGCCCCATTATCCTGAAAGGTATTCTTTCCTTTATGTTTGTGGGTTTTGTTGGTTTGTTTGTTTTTTTTTTTTAGTATAGTGGGATGAAAGAGTACATTTACAGCCCCAAACACTCGCTGTATATTCCAGTATCTTGTTTGCTCTTTTAACAACTACAAACACTGTGACGATGATTTTACTAAATAATCAACAATCACACCAAAGTGAGAACTGATATTCCTGTCCTTGGGGATATGCTACCAGGGTCAAACACATCCCCAGTGCAGCTCTGAGCCTAACACATTTGGCCCACTGACCACAAAGTGCACTGCCTCCAATTACCTTTTCTCTCCTGCTCTTATCTCAGTGTACTGACTCTGCACTTATCTTAGTCCCTTCCTTTTATCTAAAACACTGCAATCTTCCAAGTCCCCTAATGCAGTTCATGGTTTTACTCCTGTTGTTCTCATCTAATATTATCATCCCTTTCTGTGTTTTACTTTCTCTCTTCCTTTTCCCGAAGCACTCCCACAAGCACCAGGGTCTTAAAAAATCACTGCTGTTTACAGAGTTTATTGCTTTCCATCATTTCTTATGATTCTCCTGCAGCATGTCGTTCAAATAATTATCTTTGTGATTTACTGTATTGGTCATATAACCTCCTTCTTCCTGTACTAATCAGCTCTGGAGTAGCTGCTTGGTAGAGCCAGATTGCCCCTGACAGCCTTTTCCCCATCTCTGTGCTTCCTCACTCAAGCATGCTGGGATCTCTCTGGTCTTCTACATAAACACAGAGTTCCTTGCCAGATCTTCCAGGGCAGACTCACCCTGGCTGGCCAGGAAGCAGCCTAAACCTCCGATTTCAGCAAATGTCTCAAGCTCTGAGGAGCTGGCGCCTCTGCAAAAAATCTCTCTCTGCCTCTGTTTAGGTGGTGTATGCCACTGCCCATGCAAGATTTTGACTGAAAGCCACCACAGAAAGCCCTTTGCACTACACCTAAAATACTCAACACTCTGTACCTGAGCGTCTACAAAGTGTCACTGTAGTGATGAGCACATTGTTCACTAAAATACCATGAGTGAGTGAAGAATTGGCTTAAACTGTTTTCAGATAGATCAGCTGGGTCCTGTCACTGAAGGGAGGGGAAAAGAAAGTGGTTAAATCTCAACTTTTTCCTTTTTAGGGCAGCAGCAAGGAAATATCATAGCCTCTACTGTAAATTACACAGCAAAAATGCTATTTTGGACACCAATTCTCTACCTGGTTACTCGGAAAGTAAGTGTGGAAAGTAATACATATAGACATTCCTTCTGAAACAAAGCCAGTCATAGATACTCAAAAACTACCAAACCACCTCACCCCCTCCAAATCCAGCCAGTGGCTGTTGTTTCCTCTCTACCACACAACTAAAAAGCATTTATATGGGCATACGTGCCCACAGAGATTTGTAAGAGCAAAGACACAGAGTTATGGCTTACCAGATCCAAATACTTGATTGTAACCCTGCGTCAGGGTTACCTTCCTGTAACTTGTTTAAAAGCTCATTTAAAATGAACAAAATTTCAAGGTACACTGAGTATGTTGAGGTCAGCCCAATGAAACAATGTAATAAAGACAATACAGCAGTTTTAAAGACATGACACATTGCAAGAGTAAATACTACTACAGCTTTGGAGAACCTGATGTATGGATAACTTCTTGGAGTTTATTTACCCTTTCTTTTGGTGATGCATGTTGTGGCATTTTCACACAAAAAATGTTCTTTGCGAAAATGCCAACAAGACACTTCATAGACATTTTCAGACTATTACATAAGAAGATGGCACAGATATTCCCTTCCCACAGAAATTAAATTGGTGTTCAGGGAGGAAACCAATATTTCAACCCCCTGAAGATTGAAGTTACTTTACCTACCTACACAATCATGAAAGCTGGGAGGTAAGGGACAGCACTTGGCTGATGCATTTTTGGAGTCTCAGACAGACAGATCTGGGTAATCCTACAGTCTTAAAATGCTACTGCCCCTAACTTTCCATCCTGCTGCTCTGCCAGAGATTATTGCTCTTGTACCAGAAGAAACAAAAGACAGTGTACTGCAGTTCCCTCTTCTGTAAGAGCACAGGGAAAGGAGGGCTCAGTGCTGTATTGCAGATACTCTAGTTCTCAGCCGGGTATCTTAGCAAAATGCAGTGGACTTTGAACTGGGGTTTCTGATGCAGAGGCACCTGCTCTCAGTTGCTAACTCCTTTCCAAGCAGATATATAAAACCAATATAAACCAAACTCTGATATAAAACCAAACCAAACCAACAAAATCAGAGTGAAACCTGCTCTAACAAACAAACAAAAAAAAACCCCACACCAAACCAAAAACTCAAACACACAACAGAAAAACCCTCAGATTAGCAGAAAACTAAGAAATTAATTTCCTAGGCTCTTACATTAGTGAAATATTCCAAAGTGATGATTCTAGAGTATAAAATACCATATTAATTAAGACTTCAAAAAAATCTTTGAAGGAGACTATTAAGAGAAGTCCTCAGTACTATTAATGTGAGCACTGAATAGGGCTGTTTATGGGTGCTATTACCTGTAATACATGAACTGAAGCTAATGCTCTTCAGAGGAGAAAGTAGAGCCATTAACAACTCAAAGATTTCCTCATAATACCTTTTGTACACATTGATCTGTTTCCTGCTATTAAAAACCAACCAAACAAAAAAACCACAAAGAAGGCAAAAATATTTAATAGATGATATTGTCCTGTGAAAATGGACTTGAAGCCCAACCCAGTCAGATGTCAAGGGCAATAAAACTCTAAGCATTAATCCCTGGGGAATAGTCCCATGTAGCAGAGAATCCCAAAGATGAAAAGATTCTGAGCAAAGGGCTCTTTGGTGGGAATTTCTGGAGAAAAGCATTTATGTATCCCAGTTTCCCCATGTAACCTCGCCAGACCACTGTCAAGACAGCAAGCAGATTTGGTCTGAGAAGCAGATGAAATTTGCTCTTTCAGTGAATATAATGTTAAGGTTTGTCCTGTCGCTGGTGTGTAAGAAAGTCAGACTGGTGTAACCTTGGAGAGAAAAGGGCAGACTCTTTGCCATGGAAGTCGTATCCCTAATGAAAAGAAATTGTCCTAAACTTGCAATGTCAACTCTCTCAAATGGATTCTGAGGGTATCTGCCAAGTCCTTCCCTAATTTCACCTGTGTTCAGCTATTGGTGCAAGTGATCTGTGATGGCACGCGAAAGCTGAGCCCCTTCAGCTGTTCCATGGTGCTGGGTCTTTCCAGCAATGCCTCCCAACTTTGCTTCACAGCAGCCCTACCCTGTCTGCTCCCCTGCTCTGCCCAGCACAGAGACACACGAGCAAACAGAGACAAGCTCACTCTATTACAGTTCCTACTAAAAACCAGGCGAAACCTGCATATTCCCTTCACTTGTGATACAGCTTGAAAACAAAACTAAAATACCCCCAAAGCAATGAAATGAAAATCCAGCCCCCTTACCCCAGCCCCAAACATCCCACATTCAAATCCAGTAGGGTATTAAAATGCCCTGTGAAAATGTCTAAGTGCTTTTAGTAGGAATTAATCCCAAAATATACATAGACTGTCCTCCTCTCTTTTGTCAGTCAAATACAGTGCTTTGGTAATCTAACTCCTGGCTATAACTCATATATACACACACATGAATTGTACATACTCCACATTTTTTTTTCCCCCATTCTTTTTTTTCATTTTTCTTTTTTTCTCTTTTCTTTTTTTGTTACACTTTGAAGTAAGCCATTTTAGGCACTGGAGACAGACCATCCTCTCCTCTCCCAAAAGAATAACCTTTCTGCAGGGGCCTCTCCAATCCAAATGGTTAGGAATCCAATACACAACAATCTTGCAGAAATCAGCTGCCAGATTTATTATTCTACCTGAAAACCCCCAAACAAAACAAAACAAAAAAAACCCAACCCCAAACAAACAAAAAAATGGAATAAAAATAGACTTTAAATAAACCTCTTAGGTACATTTTAAAAAGGGTTAATCAGTTCAGTGAAAGACTTTTTTGTCTTCTGCTGAGAGATCATGTAACGTTGGTCTGACTGCTTGTTTTGTTCAGTGAGTCACTACCGTATACAGATATATATATTTTTTTCTTAAATATTACACATTCGATGCAATTTTTAAATATTTTTTTCTCCTTTTTTTGTCCAACCCCTTTCCCAAATACCCACATCCTGCCACAGGCAAGAGGCGCTCTGTGCTGACGTTAAAGAACCAAAACCAATCCAAGGACTTTTCATCAAAGCATATTTCATTTGAACCTTATTTCAATGGAAACCACATTTTTTTAAAACAATATTACTCAACATTTTCCCTTTCCTTTTTGCTAGTTCTGCAATTTTAGACTTCTTTTTCTCAGTCGATCACCAAGTATTTAAGTGCCATTGAGACCTATGGATGACAGAATTAGGTGGCATATTAAGGCATATATCATAAAATATGTTGTCTCATGGATCTGGTTAAATTAAATACCTGCCCAAATGCTTTTTATGCACCTGTGGTTTCTAGTGACCACTACTTCTTTGCTTTTGATTAAATGTGTATTAAAATATTCATAACTTAAGTAGTGTCTTAACTGACAAAGGATGGAAGATTAACCCACCACCTAGGACTGTCTTTGAAATCCATCCAAAGTGAGGAAAGTTATTCTTGTTTTTTTATGGTTATGTATTTATTTTTCTCCCACTTCTTGACAATCTAAGAAAATTAGGTACTTCATATAACAACTATTTAAATTTCACTGGGCAAAAAATGAAATGCAATTTTTACCTCCCTCTCCACCCCTTCAAACTATGAATTATTGTATTTCAAAAAAGGTGCTCATAAATATTTTAAACTTCTGGGGTTTTGCTGCCTTTTGTTTTTGTTTTACATACAGAATAGCATGTGTGGTTTGTGTTCAAGGTAACCCCTCTCAAAAATAAAATTTGAAAAAATAACAAAACAACCCAAAAAACCCCTCAAAATTTAAATTGTCTTCCGAGCATATCCGATCACATTTACATTTAGTGTCCAAAACAAGTTGATTGGTAACACCAGTGCCAGCACTACAACGTCATACAGCAACTTCATGGTATTCTTTGACAGTTCATCTCTGTTCCACTGAAAATTACAAAAGGTTCTGCAGAGCTTTCCTTAGCAAGCTGAAGCTTACTAGTCATTTGTGGATGCGCATAAAAGCTGCTTATAGCACAGCTATGGCGTAAGCTATTTTCTAAGCAATAAATGGTTCAAGTCATCTATTTTGTCCTGAAATGCTACCTGTAGTTACAGCATTGCTTATAAATGGTCATAGTAAATTCAGCATCAAAGAGAATATTACAGAAAAAGACAGCAGCAGAAGCATTAGCATTATCTAGTATTTATATATGTTATCAACATAACACAGCAGTAAAAGGTTTAAATGCATATTAATGGGTACCGTGTCTAAAAATTACTAAAGTACCTATTTAGTGTATTGGATATTTTTCTCAAGGAGTGCTTGCTGTGTCTAAACAGCATAATTAGATATGTGACTTAGTACAGTTAATTCCTATTGATTAAATAACTTATTTATGTACCAAAGGAAATGGAAGGATACAAAACGTTTTCTTCCTCCTGATCCTGATCCTTTATTTAATGCTGACATGACCATAAGAAAGCCTACTCCATGTAATTACTACCCTCAAATGGATCTTGAAAAATCAACGCCATAGCATGGGCCATATATGTATAGCAATGTGGCACCAGATACAGCATGCAGCTTGCAGTCTGAAGTCAGGGATTTCACTGCTTGGTCACTGTACTTATGGCCAGTCTGTCATTAAATAGGATTTTTTTTTTTTTTTGAGGTAATACACACAAAAAAAAAAATAGAAAAAGAAAGGCAAAAAGAAAGAAAAAAATTTAGGAAAACTCTCTGGTTCTTCTCAGAGGCAAGGTACAAGTCCTGCCACTGGAAACTTCTAAATTAAATGCTGTGGTATATGCTTTGCTTCTCTTTTATTACTGCAGAAAGACAATTAGGAATGGCAAGAAACAAATGCCCTAGGCATGCTGTGCTGATATCATCATCAAAAGTGGTTATTTTGCACAATGAGAATTAACTGTACTACGGATACCCAGAGAAAATGTACAATATCTTATGCTGATATGAAACAAAACAGACATGATATAGCTTTTTTTTGTACTTAAAACCTGTACGTTCCCTTCCCAAACTTAAGTAAAAAGCAAACCCACCCTTTTCCTCCTTTTACACAGAATAACGTTTAGGTTCCAACCCTCCCCTTTCAAATAAAGTGCGCTGTCCATGGCAGACCATAGGAGTAATGCAACAGGAAAAGCCCCTTTTAGTGTACTATTTAAAAAACAAACTGAAGTCGATTCAGCTTTCCTCTGGGTCTTGGGAAAGAGGAGAAGCTTAAGGGAGGGGGAAACACCCCTTCAGTGTCACTGTTGTTAATAGACATAGCCTTCGTTATAGGGGTGGGTGTTGCAGCAGCCTCCATCCTGCATGTAGACCATGCTCTCGTCAAAGTGGGACAGAGGCACAGTGTCCTCCTCGTTGATGTGGCGCTCCATGTCAGTCTTCAGTAAGGGGCGCTGGTTGTCGGGAAAAGCCATGGAGAAAAGCGCTTCAGGGTCGCAAACAAACTTGTAGACGTATCTTTCTCCAGCCACCTTAGCACAACAGAAGGGGAAAAAAAGGTGCAGCATAAGGCCTCATGTTTTGCAACTCCAAGTTCAACAGTCTTATAAGGATCTCACCTTTGTTACACAATTAATAACGCGACAGCAGAACTGGTAAGGCAATGACCTAGCAAAGACAAGTGGGACTTGCCAAAGCAGACTGTGCAGAATGCTCTTGATTTTGCCACACATGACATCCTGTTGGAAGATGAACTAAGTATTCTACTTCTAAACATTTGTTTGCGATTGTTTCCTATACTTAACCACAAATGGAACTGCTTTTATTGGAAAATGTAAACAAATTGTCACTACACTGACAAAATAAAATTACACACTCTGTGTGCGAAGTGGAAAAAAGAATCACATTGTGCGAGAGAGATCTGGATTTCACTTTACACAGATTGATTCATACGTATGCATAAAAGCACTTTAGTTATAGTCCATGCTGATTGTACAGGGACAGCGTAAGCAAATACGTAGGCTAATATGTACTTAGCAATTGCTCATGCAAAGCTGGGACATTTGGATTTGCTTATGGAGGGGCAATTTGTCCAAAGATCCTAAAGTTTTCCCTTAATCACAAACAGCCTTAAATGTCTATGCTTCAATTTCTTAAAAGCTAGAGAATGATAAAAACAACACAAAATTGCTGTCTTATTACAAACAACAAACAGAAGTCAATATAATGTCTTCTCAAGTACCTTATTTAAAAAATTGTGCTTAAAAATATGCATTAGATTGCATGCTCCCAATTTATTAAAATTATTTTAAAATAAAATCATACTGTCTGCTTCTTGCAACTCTAGCTACCACAGCAAAGAAGTGAAATAGTGAATATGGAAAGTGTTGCAAACTTAACAACTCTCTCTCTTCAAAGTAGTTTGAAGCACCTCCTTAAGCTTTCAGCTTATTTATTCTACAAATATGATTTGGTAGGGACTGTATCTGCAGCAGAATTTTTAAAATCCAATTAATGTCAGCAACTTTGATAGACTAGAGGTTGCATTCAGAAATCAGGCTTTTGCATAAAATGCTATCATTGTTTACTTTTTAAAAAAAAAAAAGAGGAGGAAAAATATGCATACAGACTTTGCCATCAAGAAACCTGCTTTGCATCTACTACCCCCATTAGTTTTTAACATACATGCACTGGCCAGATAGAGTGATCCCAGGACAAACCTGAAACACTGCTATGTCAGAAAAATAAGCATACAAGCTAGCTTTCAAAACGTGTGTTAAACACATTCTTGTAGATAACATAGTAGTAGTTTAGGTTGTAGCAAGCTAGCTGTCCAAAGTACTTGTAAACTTTTCACATTAAATGATAGTGTGGGTTGGGGCAGCATTATCAGCTTTCTGGTATTTCTATCCCCACCTTTTCAACTTGCTTCACTCTGCTACTTTTATTTTTTTTTGCCTCTGCTGCCTTTGAAGTGTGCTGGCAGCACAGTTGCCTATGCTGCTGAGCTGTAACCTGCAACAAGGAACTCCCCTGCCTGAAGCACCAGTCAGCGAAACCAAGCACTTCTGCTTCTCCCTGATCAGACCCAGTCTCCAATCCACTTTACAAAGACTCTGTGCACAGGTATGTCACACACAAAAATTAATGAGGTGCTGAGCTACTGAAGAACTGTAAGCCAATACTAGCCCAGATTGTTGTCCAAGTTGGCTACTGATAGTGAAAAAGGAGTGCACTACAACAATCACGTAATCTAAGAAAAAGAACTTTTAAGACTTCACAAAACCTACTGGAAAAGTTGCCCAGTGACTTGAGCTGAGAGCACTGTTTCCATTCATGGAATTGGCATATGATAAGTTTAAACATGTTCATCATCACTGGTCACAAGACCAATGTGAAAAGACATGGAATAAGTTTTGCAGTCCAAGGTGTTTATTATGATCTTTGATCACACCTGGCAGTTTTGTAGATACAGCAGACTGGCCTTTCCTATTGATTTCTCAGCCAATCTACATGGTACTGCACAGCAAGATTTAAAAATCAGCAAGCCACAGTAGGACAATGGATTGAATACTGTCAGCAAGACTAGCCCATAATATATAAATTATTGTTAAATATTTCTCCTAATTCAGTCTATGATAAATATTAAATTCCATTCAAAACCAGTATTACTACAACACTATTGGTAAAAATATTAAAGTACTTGGTATGTTAATAGCCATAATTATTCTCCCCTATCTTGCACTTACTAAAGTACCCAAGCACTGGGCAGCTAATTTAGATCTGCAAAACATTAATCATACTGTACTCTACCGTTTGCCTTTTCCCGCTGCCAAGAAGCTCTTTTGGATAATTTTGAATGTTACTTCTTTCCTTATAATCATGAAATGCGTTGTGTGAACTAAAACCACAGACGTTTTTTACATAGAAAAAAAAATCTTAATGCATATGCTGGACCTAGTAGGTCCAAAAGCTTAGTGTTTGCCTAAACAGATGAAAAAACTACCTAAGCCATGCAATTACAAGAACTCCTTGTAAACTGACCTATGGATTAATATGCAAGACTCTGGTGAAATGTAATACAAAATTAGCTACTCACCTTTTGCATGATTCCCTTTTCATAATAATAGCGAAGGGATCGGCTAAGTTTATCATAGTTCATAGCGGGCCTGTTTTTCTGAATCCCCCAGCGACGTGCCACCTGCCACAAAAATGGATTAGCAATGATTTGTTAAATGCATTTAACAAACAGATCTTATCAGATACTTTATTTGGGGATGCAGGAGGGAAAACCCTGCAGGTGCAACAAATAGGAAAAGGTTGCCATGACCTAAATTTCCCATGTACTACTATGAATTTTAATTGGATGTACATCACCATTAAACTTGTAGCAGACTTACTGGACAATGTGGTGGAGGGTTAGGGTTTTTCTTTGCTTTTTAATAAAGAAAACAAATGAAAAAATAAAGCCATACAAAGAGATGATGGACAAAAGACATTTAGCAAGTTCCACCAGAAAACTTTTACAAAACCTTTCTTCAGTTTGATACTATGGATAATTGTACTGTGCCTGTCTTTTCCTTGCTATCAGAAAAAAAAGTAAGTTATTTTAAACACACATGCATACACACTTAGTTCATTAACTAATAGAGACTGTACTTGGAATGACAGCAATGTTGCGATTATTAGGAGATACAAGTCAAAAGACAACTCCCAGCCTTAAACATTACGTCAGCAAAAAAAATGAATTATCTAAGGAGGCAGAATAATCACTTGAAAGAACTATATGGTGGCATGAAGAATGGAACAGAAATTTCATAGTTTCAGCCATATAATTTCTCTTAAACATAACAATAAAAAGTGAATTGCAAGTAACTCATGAAACTATTCCATAGAGAACAATATGCCTTCTGCTCTGACTTATGTTTTCTACTTGACTTTATGCTTCCTGTTTTATTGCTAAAGATAGGTTTGGACAAAGCGACCCTTTGTTTAAAGAGCTTAACTTCTTGTTCCTCGCCTGAAATTTAATCGGCTATTGGTGACATTTCAATTACCATCTGTAAAAATTACTATAATATCACCAGAGGGAAAAAAAGGCAGAGCTGATGAACTCTTTAAAGCACATTTTATAAAAATGATTGAGAGGTGCATATGCATAGAGCTCTGGAAAATAGACAGAGTAGCCAAGCAGCTTCTCTGCAAAAACTGCTCTGCAAAACTTCCCGTAGGTATCTGGAGCTTTTTGATACAAGCCGTGACAACATGCAGCACTGAGCAAAATCTATGATTTTGGTGTCCACCTAGACAATAATTTCTTTTGAAAGCATTATTTCCTTTCAGTGGTGCAGCTTTTCAGGCTTATGTAAATTATAACATCTCTGCTAACTTCAGCCACATTTTAGCTGAACTTAAACACACCTCCAATCACGTAAATTTATTCCAGTTGCAGATTTGGCCTAGATGTCTAACTTAGATTCACCTATTCATTTTTGTAACACATGACCACATAACTCCTTTTTTATTCCTTCCAAGGTTTTTTTTTCCCTGCATTAATCAGAGTCCTAAAAGTCCCCAGCATAACAGGCTTGCAAAATAAATAAACACACAGCAAAGACAAACAAAGGTGAAGAATATCTTACATTGTGTGGTATTTTGAGACTCCTAAACAAGCAATGAGGTCCAGTTCCCATCCCTGAACTGCATAGCATTTACCTAGTCCTGCTCTGTGGAAGGGATTCAGGATTCCACCCTTCTACCCTACCTTCCTGCTGAAGGTTGCTGTGACAAGCCCTCACAAATGGACCTATGCCCAACTCCCAGGCTCCATAGCTCACAGTTACTTACTTTCTGAATGAACTATGGAACTCCAGAAGCTGATACATATTCATTTTTGTTGTCAATCTGTCTACAAGGGCATAAACCTCCAGTAAGGAATGGATGGAAAGGTCATGCCACTGACATCCTAGCCTGCCACAGCAGAATCAACAAGCTCTTTGATTTCCCTTCAATTTATACTTGGCAACCAAGAGAATTGTGCAACTTCCCATAGGCTATTCTTATTTTAATTGACTGTTTCTGTCAGATTCATGACATTCATATGAAAAGAACTTAGACTCCTTTGTACTCCTAGAAACACACAGTGAGGCAAGCTTCAAGCCTCCTCAAGATCTTGGATGCAATGCTGCTCAAAAACACGGAGCAACTTCTACATAGCCAGACATGCAGATGATCTTTTTAAGTTAAATTAGAATATTCAGTTTTTTAGGGAATTACACAATAAGGAAACCTTGGGGGTTTGTTACTTTCCTTAGCTAATAAAATCTATAAAGTTTTTGCACCATCTGCTGGAAACCATTTCTCAATAAAACTCTTCAATCTTGAAAAAAATTTGACATACTTTAAAGACAAGACAAAACTAAAAGAGTAAAAAATATGAGACTAGGGTAGGGGGGAAAATCATGTACATCATTCACCAAAACCAAACAAAACACTTTCCAAAGATTTTGCTCTGTTCTGAGACAGGTTACACAACTAAGGAATCCATGTAGCCTGCTAAGGCTGCAGGCTTGCAGCAAAGTTTCAGTATCATATTGACTAAGACTGTTCTGAGTTTAAATCCTCAGATACACAATGCCAGGATCTGCCATGGTGACTATTACCAGAGCAGGGGATGCTCAGACAAATGAGAGCCAGCACTGAGGTCCTTGCAGCAACCTGCTCCTCAGCCAGACATGTTGGGAAGGAAAGGGACATCAGTCCTGACACCATCCCCAGCTGCTCCAGCATCTCCACAGAGCAGTGAGCAGACAATGCAAGTAACATGCAAGAAAGCTTTCAGACCGCTAATGCCAGTAGATGGATGGCAAACAGGAGAAATAGCTGGTGGAATGCAGAAGCAGCCATACACCCCCAAGCCTTCCCACTCAGCTCTAACTCGGAGGGGATCCAGTCAGAAAATTTGCTGTGGTCTTCTCTATTAGAAAACCCTATTCAAGGGGCAAAAAAAGTCAAGCAGAATGATACTGCCTTTTGACAACCCTAATTAAATCCTCCACATCAATTTTACAACAAAATTCACATACACCTGATCTTCCAACAGTTTCTATGATAGTGTAGAATGCAGGCTAGGTTACATAACATTACCTAGTCCAAAACAGTTTATGTAATAAAACATTTAATTTATTCCTGTTTATCACACAACTGAACTAAGACACGCTTCAACAAATGTTCATGAATATAAGTAATTTTATCTACCCCTTGAGTCTTTCATGGTTCAGAAGAGCCATGCATGTGCATGAGCGTTTGCAAGCCTAGGATCTAAGCCTGTACTAAACGATCTAATGATTCAGTCTTATGAATCTAATATTTGGCATTGAAACAGTAGCAAGGGACAAGTTTTCAAAGGATTTTGGGATACAGTTACATCCATAAAGTGATTCTGAAAAATGTGGACCCAACAATTAATACTATTTACTAACTCTAGTACTTGCAACATTTTTATTATTTTGTGGGACTAGGAGTCAAATCTATGCTTAACCACACCTCTGCCCTAACTGAAGCACTTCCCTTGCCAGTACTTTCTGTCACCCTTCTAAAACACTACCGAAGCAAAATACTGAAGGAAAACAAGGCCTAAGTCCACAGGAGCACAGGTAAATTTGCAGCACGGGGCAGTGGATGTGAGGGCATGCTGTCTGTCCAACTCACCTCCTCTGGTTCAATCAGCTTGAACTCCATGCCTCGGCCAGTCCATGCTATGAAGTGAGAGTTTGATGGGTCGTCAAGAAGAGCTACCAAGAACTGCCAGAGCTGAAGCGAGCCTCGCCGCTGATACGTGGGTCCTTCGCGATACATGCCGGGCTCCTGTTTGACATCACCTGCACACAGCAGCAACAGCGTTACAGGAGCAAGGCCCTGGAACACCATCACTCAGTTTGATAACTTGGCAAAGCAATCATTAGGGGTAACAAAACAGACGGAAGAATCAGCCATCCTCAAATGCAACATCCCCCTGTTTGCTGGGGACCTACGATAACATATTAATATACTAAAAAGCACTTAAATTCATTCATGATTTATGGAAGTCTCACTAAGTCTCTCCCCACGTAGGTTTGATAAATACAAAATGGTTTGCAAGAGATTTGCAATAGCCTTTCTCTGAAACCACATAAACTATTTTTGAAGCAATTCTGATTTGTGAAGAACTGTGTTTGTGTACTATACTTTGCACAGGCCCCAGTTTTGGTAATGTAGGCTTCATAAAGCTGCAAAACCCTATTGAGTGAAACTTCTCTTGCATGCAAATGCTTCTAAGGAAATTTTGACAAAGTATTTGACTTGGACTTAAACAGCATGTGCTTTATGTATAGGCATGTAAATCCTGCAGATACACGAGTTCCTCTGTGGCATATCGGACTTGCATATGAGCAAAAATTACTTTCACTCATATCTACATATTAAATTAGTATTCCCTCTGAAAAGCAATAAGGTAATTTTTCTAAAATTTTAAGTCTAGAAAAACCTTTTAAAAAATATCAATAACATTCTACTAGCTGTTCCACAAATTGCACATGAGAAAACCATCTTGTTATATCTATACTGTCTTTGTTGTTTTTAAATCATATTTATACTGAATAACTCATGCAAACAACAACAGCTGAAAGGTCTGATGCTGAAGCAGACAGCATTTTTTTCTCCACACAAGGACTGCAATCCTAGATATACTGGTAAATTCCTCATTTCAACTATCAGAGCAGCAAAAGCCTCCAATAAACAGTGTGACCTGTTTAATAAGGAAAGTCAGGAATTTACATTCAACCACAACATTAGGATGCTCTGACAGCCATTACAGAATGGCCTCTGCATAGTGAAAGGCAGAATAATAATATTAAAAATGGAGCACTTCCTTTTGTAATCAGGAAAGAAAATTGACTCAATAGCTGTGGAAAACAAATAAATCAACACAAGGCTTTTTGGTTTATGTGAGGTTCAAGTTCCAGTCCTGAAAGTCCTTCTTTTTCAAGGACAGGCTTTTTCCTTGTAATGATAGCTGTGCAATGTGCAAATAGCAAGTGCAGTATTACACAGGATCAAATTCTTTCCTTGTGCTGATCTTTGATTTCAAATGAAGCAGCTGAGAATCTACTTCTGAAACATCAAGACTAGTCCTGGGCTTATCCAACTTTTGCTTTACTGGTCAGAATATGACATATCTGCTATTTTTCCCTCAAAACAACATGCTGCAAGCATAAACACACCTATTTGCATCACGAGATCAATATTCTAGAGTACAAGGTGTTCTCCCAATGGGCAGTCGTAGAAACTAGCAGCAAACTGCTTGCTTTGCAGGCACAAAAATACTTCTTAACATTTAATTATTTTATTGTATTTGTATTTCTTATTCATTTTCATTCCCTTTCCTGTATAAAATCCAAATTAACCAATAGGTTTTTCAAGGAAGACATAGACAAATGCTACTGTTAACGAGTTTTAACTTCTTGTAGTACAGGGTCTGATCCCATTCCCATAAATGTACATATAAATCTGTCACTGGTGCTCAGATCAGATCCACAATCATTTTTGGGGAACAAGAAAAGAAAAAACCTGACACAATGTGCTTTAAAAAAATGTTAAAAAATAATCCCAAACGAGCTCACATTACAAAGCCAGGGTATAAAGCAGACTTTCAATAAAACACTCTTTCTGTGACTGTGTCAATGCAGTGACAATGCAACACTGTATTGAGCAATCTTCAGTTAGGCCTAATATTGTCTAAAACTCTTTTATCTATTTCTTACCAACATAAAAATACATGTGATACTCTGAAGAATGTGCAATTCTCTGGCTTACTTTCATTTCAGAATCTCCAGATTTTCAGCAAATACAACAAATGCTGCTAAACACGCAATAGTTTTGTAATACATAAGTGAGTCTCAGGACAAAACAAACAAAATAAAGTAGGAGAAAGACACCAATTCTACAGCCCTACTTTTAGCTGTGGTCAGAGATTTGTTCACAAATTTATTCAGGAAATATCTAATCTTTCCTGCTGAAATAAATAAAGCCAGATATACACACACTAACACAAAAGCTACACTAACAGCACTACACTAGCATGCATCCACTAACATAATGCCATTCTAGCAAATTTAAGTAATTGGTCTCTAAATTACTTCCCAAAGTTGAAGACTAATAGAGTCACTGGCAAGAAATACGGTGTCCATCTACTTTGCTTCTAATGAAATAAATCTGAAATCAGCTGAGTTACACCAGGAAACTTATTTTACGTCAGAGTAACTGAGGATAATTTGGACCATTCATTTTAATTGACCTCAGAATTCGTCTTAAAAAAAAATCTGCTGTAATTGGTAGTGTGTGAACAGAGAATTGATTTGTTATTAATCCCATTGAAAAATAAACCACTAGTACATTCAACCTAGTGCAAATACATTGGCATAAACACAAAAAATACCCTATATACTCACTTCCCACTATTCATCACTTCAAAGACAGCAAGACAAGAGGCTTAATCCTCAATAAAACCAAAGCTGCTGCTTTCTCCACTGTTTTGTTAATTATAAGTACAGCTTTCATTCCATCTCAAACAACAAGCAGTATGTGATCATCAGTGCAATGGAAATCCTCTTATTACTTCTCAACAGTACAGAACTGAGCTCCTCTGCCACAAGTCTGGATGCAGCATCTTTCGCTGGCAAAAGTCAAATGACATCCTATTGAAGAGGAGACTTTGGTTTCAAGAGGCAAAGGTCAGCTTTGGTTGGGCGCACCACAAATGGTGTGTTAAGGAATCCTAAATTGGAACGTTACTGGGCTTTTTTGATCAGCAACAGAGAAAAGTCCCTCATCTCTTTCGTTTTCATCTCCCTACACAGGAAAAAGAGATGTGTCATACATACCGTCAAACTTCTCTGGAACAACGCAAGTGTCATCATAAAACTGCCTAGGTCCCTTTTCATACATACAGCCTGTAAGTTAAAAAGAGAGTGGTGTTTATATAAAAAATGCATGGAGAAAAAAGAGATCACAGGCTTAATGCCAGAGGGAACACTAAGTTATACAGCAATCAGATTAATATCCCACATCCTTTAGACACCGCCCAATCCCAACATTTTGGCCTAAGTACAAGGGTGTTTAATTTACATATGCATTACCAAAAGACTGTTAATCTCCACCTGCTAAAATGAAAAAGCACCCATTTTGTTCTATGATTTATTACAAAATGTTTGCTCATCTCCTGTTTGAACTAGCATGGCTTTGACATTTAACCATTAGCTCCTGCAGGTCTTCTCCCTGCAAGACTAAAGAAGTTCCACTCAGTATTTCCTCCTCACACCTACACAGGTCACCCTCACACACTGCGCTTGATGTTCCTTCCAATTAAGATAATTTTGTAAAATTTTATTCTGTCATTAAAAGACACTCTACAACCCAGCAATCTTTCCATCACACTTTTCTGTACACATTCCTACTATTTCCTGTTATGCTCCTGTTTTGCTTAACCAGAACTGTATTGCATATCAGTATCAGTTTCACCAGCGCTACTGAGTGAGACAAAACATCTCCTCCTCTCCTGCCACCCTCTGACCCTTCCTTTGACTAAGCACTGGCCTAAGTATCACAGAAGGCTTTTTGCCTTAAGGTTACAGTGCTCGGTTGGACTGGTTTCCCACTGTGAAGCTGAGGAAGAGGCCCATCTCAAAATCCTTTTTTCCAATATATTGTTTCCCAGTTCCACAGGCCTGGTCTGCATTCATGTATTAAAAAAAAACCATTTTGGCTAATGTGCCCAGATAACCAAACAATTCAAATTGCTTTGTGTGACTGCCCTGTCCTGCCTGTTATTTACTACTCTATCTTTGTGCCATGAAGTTATCTATTAACTTTGTTCCGTATCTTTACTGAAAATATTGAATAGCAACACTCCTGATATCAATTCCTACAGAACTATAACCCATTCAGAGATGATTGCCCCGTGACAGCCTCTTTTAGATCTGTCAGTAGGCCAGGTCTTAATGTATTTAATGTGTACTTTATTGATATTGCTTTGTGCTAACTTCTTAATCAGAATGCAATGCAGAGACAAATTGAATGCCATAAAAAGTCTAACTATATGATACAAGCATCTTTATCAATCAAACTTTTATTTTCAGCAAAGAACAGAATCAGATTTAACATGACCTTTATTCTGTAAAATTATGTTGACTGATTTCCAAATACAAAAAACCAATATTTAGCTAACATCACTGCTTATTTACGTCATTCATGTAAATTCTGCCACCTCCAACGCCTTACAAGACCATAACATGGCTAAGATCGGTTTTCCCCTATCTGTGCTGTGATTAAAACACAAAATATTTTGCCCTTATCCCCGCAGTTTGTTTATATTTTTCCTGATGTCTCTCACCTCGCTTATCAAGCTTCTATACTTCATCTAATTTCATATAACAAGACGTAGAAATTTCCATCTCCTGTTTCACCTTCCCTGTTAAACACTACCTTTGTTTTTTTTTCCCCTGTCTTTATTTCAACCCAGAAGCAGACAGGATTTTAGCCAGATGTGTTATCTTTTTGATTCTATCTTTACACTAGCAAATGAAGTCTTCCTGGAAGACTTTGATTCACACATCTATCTGAATTCTCATCAATCTCAAAACCAGATTCCTTATGTTTCTGAAACTGGCCCACTGAAAGAAAAATAAACCCTAAACAAACAAGAAGAAAATAATATATTGTTAAGGCAGATAAACTAAAACAGGACAGTGGAGGCTATAATCTCTCTTTCAATCACCTTAGTTCTGTTGGACTTCTTATTTTTAGTACATATAAAGTGCTGTCACTCAGAAATATTAATTTTGACAATTATGTAAGCTCTGTCCTACTGAAATCATTGGGAATTTTGGTACGTCTCAATTTGGGCATAAAGTGCATCAAAACATTGCAAAAATAATAGCAAAAGGAAAAACCCAAAACCCTCACTGAATTTAAAGTATAAAATTGATTACTTAACACAGTTAACTGAGTCTGTCATACTCTGGAAAATATCACTTGAGCAGAATGGGTGAAACAGACAAGTTTTTAAGTGTCTCTTCCTTTCAACTGCTAGAGGCCTTGAAAAGCAGAAATAGTTAAGTTCATAACATAATTGCTTCTATCCTGATTAACCCATGGCACTAAAAGAAACTACAAAAAATTCAGTGCATCAGAAACTTAACACTGAAAAGGGAAAGAAGACGATGCAAGTCTTCCCAGCAACAGAATTAAGCCAGTGAACCCCAAATACCCCCAGGCTTTTTAACTTTTTTACATTTCTCTCATACAAAAGTAATACATAATAGAAAACTTAACTTCTGTTCTGTTTGGGTGAGCCAGGAAGCCTTCTTGCCTCATGTAAATGGAATGGCAGCTAGGCACTTCTGAAAGGAGAAGATGACAATGCAAGTCAAAAGACTGTCTGGAATTAAAAGTGTGCAGGTTATCAATGAGACAGGCTGCAAGCAGCAACAGAAAAGGATGTAAGTTACAGTGAGAGGGAACCTGTCAACACATAGTCAGCATTTCATAGCAGCACACACCACGCAAGGCCAAGGAGAAAGTCATGGTGTGAGGCTCACAGATCCTCTCTACAACAGGCATTTGAACTCCAAACCTCTTGTAATCAACTTTGCTAAAAGCTGACTCCCATGGCAATTACACTTTGGACCATTCACAAAAAAGTCTTCACCAGTGACCACAAATATTTTAAACCCTATGCTTGTATGTCTATCTTTGTAACTAATTCAACCCAAAGTTTTTAATCAATTGCACTGAAAAGACTGCTGCTCACACTGGAGACTTATAAACTCTACATTTACACAAGGAATGTCAAAGTAAATTTAGAGTAGGATAATGCTTTTTAGACTCTGGTTAGGGACTTGAAGGGTTAATGAAATTTTCTGCAGTTGCTAAGCATTTTATCAAGAAATTTAGGTCTATTTAAATCACTCTCCATTTGTATGTGTTTAAAACAGAAATGACACCTTTCCAAAAACAGTACTGTGTATATTCTAAGTAATACTGATATTTATTTGCTATTCTCCACCTCTACTCAAATCTGCAAGAACACAAAAAGCCAAATAGAACTAATGAAAAACATATTCTGTAGACGTCTTTCTTTTTCTTCCCCATATCCTGCACTGTCCCCAAGTAGTCACATCCTGTGCACAGGGACTTGCAAACAGAAACACACCATAAATGTTTGCCCTTCTAGACCATGTTTAACCTACTTCTTGGATATCAAAAGTCTTGCTTAACAAAGTCTATTTGATCTTGTGATGAACTCCTACCCTAAGCTATGCAATCTGTTACCAGTAACTTGTAACTCTTTAAGAGATGCAAACAGAGGTCGAAAGAGCAGACATTATTTTTCCAACACCGCCTACAGACTCTTTCAGACTGTGATTCCAAATTTCACTGTTCACTGACTAGCGATGAGTATCAAAGATTTGGCAGGATAAGAAAATGAGGTTTTACACTGACTTCACAAACAAGTGAAACACAGGGCAGTAATAATAAGTTTCCTCTAACATGGTCCCTCTTGCACATCTGTGCCAAACTCTTCATTACCTCCCTCCTCTCTCGATAAAACACTCGGTGCCTGCCTCCTCAGGCCTCGAGAATCTCTAATGTCTCAGGCAGCTATTCTGAGCAACCACAGGAATCAGTGACTCAGTGATCACCCCAGTCAAGTATAGCTCTGCAGACTAGAAGTCAAGGCTACAACAGTGCTTCACCTGCAAGGAATCATTCATGTTACCAAGTAGATTGAATTCTAAGGAGAATGGAAAAATCTACGTAAAAAAGAGGAAGCTGTAGAACTGAAACAGATGCTATTTTCTATTTTAGGTAAAACTTCTCTAGTATTGGCAGCAAAGCCCTTTTTGACTCATGAACTCCACTCTTGCAAAGTGATAGAGCAGAGTATACTGAATAAAGAATTATGTATGCTTCCACAAAGTTGTCTTCTTAGCCAAGTCAGGGGTTTCATCTCCCATGCTCCTAAGTCAATTATAATTAACATCTGGAGCCTCTTTAAGGCTAGCATTGTTTGTACCAACATTACTTAATCTTCTGGTTAGCTTGTGCTTAAACAGTCCACAGAGGACCAAAAAAATACAGCAACGAAGAGTTTATTTCTCGTAAAGTAACTAGAGTCTTGTTATCCTAAAGTGCTATCAGTTAATTTATGACTATCAGAGTGGGTCAGACTCTAATCAAATTGTAGAAACATTTCCAAAGTGATTATTCAATCAAATGACTAACATGGTTAATTAGGAGCCATAAACATTGCTCTGAAGTTCATCAAAGTAATGACTTGCCCAGAAAAATTACTGCTAATTAAATTGCCTGCTGCTTTCATTTCTACCTTATCTAATAAAAAGTCCAACCAATGAAATTTAGTATTGCAGTTTTAAATTGTACTAAATGCTTGACTAAGACCCAGAAGTATTTTTACATGCTAAGCGGAGCTACTTCAAAAGAAAACATTTTAGTGTAGAAATTACAGAGCAATTATATGTTTTCTTCTCCTTAAACCATTGTTTCAAGACAACAAATAAGACAGAAGCAGGCATGAAACATTTCCAGGGCAAGATCCAAGTGTTTGAGATGACTGATTTATGATCTTTTTGCAAGTTTTGGTCTTTGAAGAAAAATGTGCCTGGATTTAGACACACAACAAGCTCATTTCAGACTGTTAATGAAATAATTCACATCATAAGGTTACATCAGCTCAAGAACAGCCGAACCCCTTTAAAAAAATAAAACTAAACTAGCTAGCTAAAATTATGAAAATGTTAAAAAATTGCTTATCTTTCATTCTTTTGGAACACTTAGGGATCATCCTCAATTGCCCTTCTTATTAACAGAAACATAGCAGTTATCTCAAAACAATGCATATTGTCTTATATCATAGACCATGAAACCATTCTTTTCCCAATAGGTGCTGTTTTAAAAAGTACACATAATCTAGACACTTCAAAAATGCCTTCTCATCTGGGACCGTGACAGAGAAAAATAATAGAAATATGCTCTGCTATGCCTTCACCAAAATACACAAGCAGAAAAAGCCTAAACAGACTTTCTCAGGACAAGAAAAATCTGCTATTGAACTTAGCAGGCACAGATTCTAAGTTTCATTATTGAGTAAGACACTTGAGTGGTCCCTTGGTAAGGTAGTTCACATTAATTATCATGTCAGAATTTAAGGCGTTAGGTTGTCTCAGCCCTGTAAAACTCAGAGCAGGTAAAGAATCCTTAAATCCTCCTTTCTGATTGTTTTTCAGAGATAAGGATGAGATTTCATTCCCACAATCCCACCCTGCACAGACAAAAAGCAGAATTTCAGCCCGTGTCCCTAGCAGAATAGACATAGGGAAAATGGAGCTTCTGCAGGCAAAGGGATGAAATGACAAGATTGTATTCTATGGGATGAAATGTGACTGACTGTCTTCTCCTGAATGAAGCAGAGCAAAGCAGGAACTGGAAACCTGAACCAGGATTTATTCTTCAGCCATTCCTGTTTCTGGCCTTACACATCCTCTCTAACTGAAGGGCAGGTTGTTTTTTTACACTCAAACTCTGAATTACTTTTCAGTTCACTTTATCAACATCAGCTGAAGATCTGGAGGCCCAGGGCACACCCCATGTGCTCGTGACAAAGCACAGTGTGATACAGAGGCATTGCACGTGTGCATGTTCAGAGGGAGAGACGTGGAGATGGAGCCTTAGAAGGCACAGGCCATCTGAAACAGGGTGGGAGAAGAAGGGAACTGCCTGCCTGGCCTCACCCTCCATGTGGCAGCTCAGGTGAAAACTGTGGTGCACTGGCAGGCAGCGGCCTTAGCCAGGGAGCCTGTTAAAAAGCCACTCAAATTCACCAAATACTCAACTCATAGTGAAACATGCCTACTTCCCTACAAGTTTAAAATAAAGTGATGACAATAAGACTGGAACCTTCTTACCATTTTCCTGCCCACTTTCCCACTTATCCTTTATTACCAAGTAAGTCATATTAGATGCAGATTCCATAAGGAATTGTTTCAATAGGAGCTGTTCCCCAAAACTTTGAAGGGACTTCACTGGCAACCCTGCAATTTCGCATATACCATGTCCTTCTAAATTGTCCTTCTGGTCTGAAAAGCAATTATGTGAATTTTGGCCCCTATTTCAGTAATTCAGTGTTTGTGCGTCTATACAGATAGACTTAAAATGTGTCACTTTGTCTTCCTATAGACAAGAAATGCAGCACATGCAGATTCTCTCTCTTTGTGCTGCTGAGTACTGAAGGGCATGCACAAGTCCCTCAGGTAGCTGGGACAAACCTGGTGTCACTCCTATGTGCCAGCCTGACCCTGGGAACACACCAGCCATTCCTTCAGTGCCTTTCAGAGCTTCCCTTTCACCGTGCAAGCACTTCTCTGCTACATGAGCAGGTGGTTGGTGTACTGGGAGAGATTTTTACTAAGTTCAGAGACAAACGTAGCCTTTTAAAAATAAAACGTTCAAACTAGAACACATCATACTTCTAGCATTAAACTTAAAACGTCACAATATCACTGCAAATAACTTTTCTGTTCATGGGTTTCCAAGAGCACTGACAAACTGTTTACAAAGGAGTGCTTCATCCACCAGTGAAACACATTCAGCCTCCTGGTGGAAAGCAGCTGTTTACAACATCATTGAGAAGTTCTGACCATCTCAAGGGTGAAGATAATAGTGAAAGCACCAGAAAACAGGACTTTTTAAGGTAAGAACAGCAGTTCTTCAAACAAGATCGCAACAAATTACTCAGGTAGTACCAGGAGTCACTAAGAAAAATGCATGATTTGTGTTTTGCAGAGAGAAGTAACAAATTATTCTTTTGGATTTTTAAACCTGCAGAACACATTTATATTCAAACTCGTATCTCCACAAAAGGAGATTTTCCAGGTAAAAATACTGGAACTAATTACAAATTCCTTACACAGGAATTGCTTGAGCATATTTCACCACTCAAATGCTGGTGGATCAAATTTTAGTTTGACCACCTTTAAAAGCTTTATCCCCTCACAAGCTGAGCAACCACAGGTCCTACAAATTGGTAAAGTCCTGGCAATACAAAAGTCAGCATTATTTTTTTCAATAGCAGATTCAGCATGAGAAAATGTAGGTGCACTGAAATTACATGGGTGAAAACAGATAAAAATTCTCTAAAAATCAAATTAAAAATTAAGCAATCTTTTCTCAAACCATTATGCAATTTAGAAACATTCAGAATGGAAGGTTTTATTAATTTTCTCTGTCATCAGCCTTTGTGCCAGCAATCTAGGAAAAAAAACAAACTTACAAGTATATACACTCACAGATACACATACACTTCCTTCTAAAAATAGCTAATTAAAATTGTTAAAGTTTAATTTCCTACACCTCATTTCACAAAAACTTGTCAGAGAATTAGGTTTGGCCCCACCAGCTCATGTCTAAGTGGAAATATTACACACATACAGAAAAAACCTTAAGCAAACATCTTCCTTTCCACAACTTTGGTTTTTAGATCTATGACAACATCTAATGCATTTTGTGAGACCAGATGTCAACAGCCTGTCTAGGCGATGTGTAACTTTTTGTACAGCAGAACAGGAAAACAAAGGCTCATACATTCAGCTCTGAATTGAAATTCCACATGGAGCTGATCTTTTGAGCATACTTTAAAATCATGTATTTGCTTTTATTAACCTCAGTAACTGTAAAATGTATCTGAAACATTGCTCTCCTTTGAATTCAACAAAAGACAGCAGTATTTTCTCTCTCCTTTTGTTGGTAATCTTACTGCAAAAATGTCTGTGTTGCTTTTTCTCCCCCGCCCCGTTCCCTGCCTGTAAAATCTAAGTTGGACAAACACTGCACGGCTGAAGTGACATATTTGAATGGAATTCAGACCAACCAGTTCCTGTTTATGTTTCTGATTTGAGAATGTAGCCTTCTCATTCACTATACATTAGAAACACACCAAGGCCATAAATGGTGTCAGGTTGCAGGCAGGCAGGGCCAAGCAGCATTAATCATTACTTTAAGGCAACTGGCAAAAGCAGCAGCTGAGGGAACACTACACCCTTCAGCTCCGCATAAATGGACATTCCAGGGTTTGGCGTGTGTGGGTTGGCTCTTTTTTTTTTTTTTTCCCCTTCAGCATCCATTTTATGAATGAAACTTCAGGCTGCACAGAGTCCATTCATATAAAAGCTATGCTCACAGGGCTCAGTCTCTCGGGATCAATTGGTCTTGGGCAAGGCTGATGTGATTGGTTTAAGGCAGGCTTCAGCCTTCCATTACTGATTTAAAATGCAGCCTGTGTCCATTTGACCTGCCTTAATGCACAAAGAGTAAACCCAGACTGCGCTCTCAATCCTCAAATCAAATCATTAGCCAGTGCCACTTACTGTAACTGTAGATTTAGAGGATATTTATCCATTTCTTTGAAAAACAGGGACTGCAGGACAATTTTTCAGATCATATTGTCTGCCTTGAAAACAAAAAGACATATATGGTCTCCTGCCTATATACTCACATTAACTTGGTATTCAGGTTTTCCTTTGTTCACAAAGATAACATTGCAAAATGAAATAATTTTTAACTACAGATTTATTTCAGAGAGAAATAGTGAATAGAGGAAATCAGCTAGATTGACAGCAAGTGAAAAGGTAAATTTCTGCCCTTCACAGCAATTTTCTGAAGTCCAGGTTTCCCAAGTTTCCCTGTCAGATGCTCTTATTTTCTGCTGCCATACAGTCCAACAGCAGATTTGTGTTTTAAGAGCAAGTACAGAGTCCACTGCAGCTTAACTACTGANAGTTCTGAAACTTCCTAACTCAAGAGTAAAACCCTGTCCCTTCTCCCCTCCTGCCTTTATGCCATCTGGATTTTCATTGAGAACAATTGTACTTCTGTGTATAAGAATTTCTTTAAGGCCACAAGGAGATGCAGTTTTGAGATGTGTGTACTGACGCACCATATTCAGGAAAAGGATAACTCAGTTCTGTTTCACAGAGCATTTCATAAAAATGTGTGCAAAAATACTGCAAGTATTTGCAGCCTGATTAAAAAAAGGAAGAAAAAAAAAAAAAGAGAAAAAAGGAAACTTGAGGAAAAGACTAAGCAGCTGGAAGACTTTGAAGCAAGATACAAGATCTTGAGTCACACTGGCAGAACACACAGACAATCCATCTACAGTGATTTAGTGGTGGTATTTTAATACCAATAAATTGTTTACGAAGAGGTGTAGCTATGAGCAAGGGAATGCAACCAATCAAAGAGAAAATTTAGTCATATGATCAAGAAATATTTCCTAACTGTGAAGTCTATTTGTCTGTGAAATAATATCCTGGGGGAAAAATAGAAGCAATAATACTTAGCACTCACATAGAACTTTATATTTTCAGGGCACGGTACAAAAATTAGCCAATATAACCAAAACCAGTAGTGGAAGCACCATGACTTGTGTCACCTTAAATGTTGCACTGGTCAATGCATTTAATGCAGCATTGGAGAATATCCTTGAAAAAGCAAAGCAGCACTGCCTCTGACTGACTTTTTCTCTTCACACTTGCATCTCCAAATATCTAAATTTTGCCTTCAGAAGTACAATAGAATAACAAACTGTTTATAAAANCTACTAGGGATGTTTTTCCATGTTAATACCCACTGACTTGCTTTTCAAAAAACACCTCATCAGGTATTTGAGAGGACTCTTCCATTTTTTTTTTCTGTTTCCCGTCATTAGGTAAATACATTTATAACATGGATGGCAGAATGCCACCAACATTCTACAGCTGTAAGAGCAAACTTAGAGGGTTAGTAAGTGTCATAATTACCAACTTCCTGCATAAACTTGATACAAATCCTTTGCTGCAAATATCATACAGCCTTTTGCTCCCATCCCTCTTGTCTTGAGACCACAGGTCAAAGGAAGGAGAGCCATGCTGCAAGCAGCTTAACAGGTGGAGCCCCTGCTTCATTTCTTACAAGGGTTGGAAGTTGTCTATGTAGTGAGGCAGAAGTTTTCAAGAAAAGAAAAGGTAATACTGCTGAATGGTCAACTTTAGGCCCCAGTAAAGCCCATTCCAGCTCCAACAAGGCTTTTCAAAGTAGTTACATTGCTTCTGCCAGATTTTTGGTATTATGTATTTTTATACTGCTTGAACTGAGACCCTTATCTGATGTTCCCATAATTCTTCATCTAGAAACATGAAGAAAGTCCCTAGGAGCTAGGATTTGAACATATGTAGTACATAATGTTCATTTAAGAATCACCAAGTTCTAACTGGGTATCCAAAACAAACAGGTTTATATATCTGATTTGTCTCTCAGCCTCCATTCATTTCTCTTAAGAGAGGGCCAGTTCCCCATCCATTCTCACTTGCCAACACAAGGTATTTGCATGTGAGGCGTCAGGAATTAAAGAGATGAGCAACTCAGAAAGAAAGACATGGAGGCTAATAATTCTGTCTGGAGAGTTCATTCTTTAAGTGATGTGACTAGTGTCTTAGAAGCGACAGGGAGAGAATCCAAATTTTCTAAGGTCCATTCAAGCGTATTAATTGTAAGGCTACCCTGAAATGAAACTGTGAGAACAGCCCTGCTAATGCCTGTAACACATTCAGGAAGTAGTGAATCTATCTAAATTTCAACAGAAAAATTCCTGGCAATCAGTAACTAGTATATGCAAGTAACGGTTCCTCCTCTATTCATCTCCATTACTACCGTGTGACAAATTTCAGTTTCCAAAGACATGGTGACAAAAGTTTCTCAATCAAAATAACTCACTTCCCAAATCAACTATTTTCAACTGGGGAAAACCAAATACTGGGCAATTGGGAAAAAAAAAAAAAGATTTAATAATTTAAGATGTCGTTTTAAAACTTGATTTTTAGTATTAATTGATACACACACAGCTAGAGTCATACCTTAGTATATTTGCAAATAGCTA
>WEZZ01031944.1:44125-54372 GCA_013400585.1 Chloropsis cyanopogon | reverse complement strand
TCATCAGCTTCCCACAAAGTATAAAAGAATAGTGCACAAAAGCGATGAACTTTTACGAGCCCCTTTCAAAAACATCCCAAAAGGAACATCTCAGTGCATTACAATGAACTTTTAAAATATGTTTCTATATTCTTATCTGAGCTGCAATAAAATACAATGAAAAAAAAGACTTTTTACTCTGGCATTCCTCCTTCCCTGAACATCCATAGGTGAAAAATGAAATCAATGATTCAGTGACAAATACATTATGTTTCCTAAGGGGTTATTTAATGTACTCTTAGCAAGGATGGAAAATGATGGTTTCTAGAGAACAGATGGTAACAAGACAAAATATCAACAGACCACAGTTGTTGACTGCAATTTATGGAATGTACAGATGTGTCAACTTAAATGCAGTGTTTCTGAAGCCAATAAAAGTACTTCCTGATACCAACAGATTAATTTTTCATGACCACTGGTTACACAGCTATTACATTTTTAAAAACTAATCATTCATCTACAAAAGAAGGAACAATTTTGCTTAAAGATAATTATTATAAAGTGGAACGTTGTTCTTGCTGGCACAAAATAAATAGACATGACAGGACTGGATACAAGTTTGTACATCTTCATTTCAGAATAAAATTTCCTGCTTTCTTCCATACAGAATATTCCAAAGATGAATGTTAGCAGCCAATCCAGATTTAAAGTAACAGTATGCAATAAGGAGATCCCACTTCTGAGCCAAATAAGAAGCATATTTACAAAAGGGCCTTTTTTTGACCTTTAATTTAGCAGGATGAATAACGGTGCTTGTGAAGGTTGCAAGGGACTGGCAGTGCCTGAAGCTGCAGTCCCCAATTTATTATCCACTGCCACATGAACTACACAGTCTCTCCCATATGCTCCAGGACTAGAGATACACAATTCTACAAAGCCACAGATCTCAGAACCTTCATCAATGAATGGGTTGAGTTCTGGATCTGATCCTTGTAATTCCATTTCACTTTCATCTTGTCTTATATTTCAGCCTGGAGAAATATTTCACCCCTAGTCCCCTCTCGGTTAAGGGCTAACTCAAATTTTCCTAAGGATTGGTTCTTTGCTTGTTAAGAATAGGAAAAGAAAAAGCAGCTCTACTTTCCAAATTCCCCCCTTCTAACATCTAGATCAACTCTACAACAAGCACTTTACATTAATGAAACCACAAAATATCCCACCAAATATACAGTGTTAAGTTACCTACAGAAGGAAAACAGAAAAACCTGTTCTACACTATATCAAATTGCAAGATAAGTTTTTCATGAGCTAAAATTTCAAAGGACACTTCAACTCAGTTGTCATATAGCCTTTGGAAAATAAACTGCAAAAGCATCTAGCCAGAGACTGAACCAGAAGGAAAGCCCTGGGAGTACAGCAGCACCAAGAAGAAGGGGGAGTCAGACCGAAGTCAGACAGAGCCATCTATTCCCCCTGCCCAAGTCAGCACAGATGTGTACAAAAGCAAAGTACCCTCCTCCAGAAGCATAGCTGGGACACGCTGAAATCCCTCCCTTTCAACAGTGTGGCATGCACAAAGCAGGACCGAGGCAGACACAGAAGAGGAGCTGCAGAAATCACTTACACCAAAACTGACAAACATTTTGATTGCATTATCTTGGCTCCATACCAATCAACTGTTTAACCCAACCTAAAGCACTCCTCATGTTTTAATCTCAGCTTCTTTTCATACCACTTTTCCAGCTTTCTTCTTTGTAGCTTCCTTCGCCTTGTTACTTGGTATTCATTACTAAATTTCTTTTTTGACTTCTTAATTCTCTCATTCTTTTCCCAAGTATAATATAAATATTATGTTGAAATTTTGTCAAACATTTACAGTGTTATTCCCTTGATTTATTTTTCTATCCTTCCTATTGCTTAACTTTTCTATTTCGATCAGAAGCTATTGAGAGCAGGCTCTGCCACCACCTCCTCTGTTTTGTACTGTCTGTAGAGCAATAAGGTTCCATTCCAGTTGTCCCATAAGCACAATCATAATAAACATTATTAATAGCAACAGCGTATTCTCTACATCAGCAACCTAGCATCTCAGATTATGTACCTCCACAAAACACAGCAGTATGCACAAACTGAGAAGCTGACACCAATTTGGCCGATTCTTCTCCCTCATCGGTTTTATAGCTGTATAAACCCCACTTCAGTGGAGTTACTCCTGATTTAAAGTAATGCAAGCAAGAGGAGAAAGAGTTCTCTATTTCTGGCAGACAAAGAAGAAGAACTCATAAAATGGAGCACACAAATTCAGAGGTCAAAGATGAGATAGTACAGAACAAGTTCCCTCTTAACAAAGCAAATTTGCACCCATTATTTTCTTCCTCGACTTCTTTAATGTTTCTTGACAGAGATTTCTAGAAAATTAAGCCCTTTAAAGAGCAAGAAATGGTGGCATAAGTCACACTGTATTATGTAGCAATCTTAATACTTTGTAAGCTGTCTCAGACATAATTTGTGAGACGTGTCAAAAGAGCAAGTTTCATACTATCAAAACATCAATAGCACTGGTTTGGACTCACATATTGTTTTGCTATGCAGAACTAAAGGAGAATCTCACCTACCTGAATCATATGCAAAATCCCTAGGTTCCTGTTTAATCATCAGAGGAGGGGGGAAATTTTGACTGGCTGCACTGCCAACCATAGCGTTGTGTTCATAAACTGGATCGTGGTATTCCTGCTTAAAACCTTGAGGCGGGAAAGGGATGTTTGGTTCAGACATCTGGCGCTGATATATTGGACGTCCTTCCCTTGGCATTGCAGGCAAAGGTGGGAAAGAATTGCAAGGTTCAGAGAGCTGGCGGCGAAATCTAGAACACAAATTAGAGAGGTCATGTAAAGGACTTGAGCTATGTTCCATTTCCCAAAGATCTTCAGAAGTCATTATGAGTGGCTGTATCACTTTCTCAATAACAAACATTTTGGTTATGATCATGCCAAGTGCTCCTGTCAGGATCTCTGTCATTGTACAACAGCGGCGAGCAAAGAAATAAAAATCCCACCTATTAATACCAGCTCTAAGACCTGTCCCCACCACATCCTCTTTGCTTTCAATATCTTCCCTCAGCAGAAGAGGCAAACAGGAAATGCCCTAGCTTCAAAACAGTAGAAAGACTGACATTCTACCACAGTGACATGAAGGAGGCGTAGTTAAGAGTTCTCTGCTCTTTCACAAAAGTTAGCAACATCTTGCTTGTACTCTAATATACTCTTACCCATCTTATGGTTACATGGAAACCATTCTGGCCACAATAAACACCTTTTTAATTGTCTACTCTAACATTTGGAAACTTTCCAGGGTAAAAGTCCACTGTTCTGTCCTCTCAGGGGGAGTGCAATGAGAGATCGACTCGCAAGGATGGCACTGCATTCCAGCTGTAACAGGAAGGGAATGTCAGCACCCCAGTAAAAGGAGAGGGTACAAATTTTTGCTACGACAATTCATTACTATCCTGCCTTAACTTTTCCCCTGAGTCATTTCTATAAGAAAGTTGTAATCTGTACAAGCCACACTGCCATTTGCTATTCCCAAATGCTCTTCAGTAGGCATAAAATAAGAGAATTTAGTTTTAAATTATCCCAATTTCCATACAATGCTACTCTCAAGAACCTATGCTTGTTTTTTCTTCCATAAAACTTATCTGCCTGAACTAAAAGGCCTGAATGTAATTCCTTGCACATCTGCAGGTTCAGAATCATACAGAAGATAATACCAGGACACTCTTTTCCCACTGGGCCTTCATGAACTGCATGATGTCTTCCTGTTATCTCCTGCAGATTATCACCACGGTAGTAATCAACACAGCAGTAATATTGTGTCCACACTAACCAACAGCAAATGCAATGTTCTTGCAACAAACTGCTTACTAGTCCTGTTACCACTTATTATAAACAAGACACTTTTAAAAATAGTGTACTTCCCATCTGAACCAACTTTGGTTCACGCACACAAAAGACTTTCTTTTGGAGAAAACTGTGTGAGTGAAGCACAATGCAGGGGTTTGATGGCACAAGCAATAAAATCCTTGACTGTCAACTCATAGGTAGTACATGTTTCTACAACAACTCAAACTCTACTACCATCTGTCATAATACTGCTGTAACTTGTTCTGACAAATATTTACTATCATAGCTTAATTATAAATACTGTGGACACTACAGAGATAGAAACTATTACAATGTCATAGTGGAGACAAAATGAATTTTTCCAATGCTGCTGTAAATACTATATTTTTTGCAGTCAAAAGAGTACTGCACTATAACATTGGGGTTTGCAATTCCACCTACACCTGCAGAAAATAAACTTAGAAACTCATATGTATTATGAAACAGTTAGGCTGACTGGCACTGCATTCATTTCCTTTTTTTCCTTTTTTCATTAGCCAAAAAAAGAAGCAGAAATTATCATTAAGAACTGTCAAGGAGTGAATCAGAAAATTGCAACTTGAAGATAAAATAAGAAACAGGCTCACTCACAAAGCCTCAAAGGAAGTTAATAATACTTGTTGTACTGGAAGCTTTGTATGGAATCAAGCCATTTGTTTATACAAGTGGATTTGTTTCCTGTTGGTACTTGTTAGGACCACTTATCGTTCACATACTCATGCCGTGTATGGAGATGTATGGGTCGTACGTACCAGATACTGATGCTATCCTATGCCACCAATGAGTGTTCCAAAAAACTGTGCCTTGAGTTATAGATGCATATATGAACGTGCATAGGCAGATCATTTGTTTAAATGACATTTTCTGAATGCACTCATTGTAGCAGTATCTCACCTTGTAAATCATGAAAATTTGAACTCCACAAAAATATGAAGTACACGTTTGCTTCATACACAAGATTCAAAATAAATAAGAAAATGGGGAAAAAATATCTTCCACTACAATTGTGGAATTTAAAAATGGAGAAAAATGAGATTTTTGGGGGTTTTTTTTGGTTTGGTTTTTTTTTGTTTGTTTGGGTTTTTTTGGTTTTTTTTGTTTGTTTGTTTGCTTGTATGTTTGTTTTTTTCCTTGAGTCAGCTGTTTTGGACTTCACTAGAACACATGATGTTCTATAATAGAAGGGAAGCATTAGTGCAAAATGCCCTAAATACATGAATATCAAAGATGGGGAGAAAGGAGCAGAAATCATGTAAAGAGCCGACAAAGCTTGCACAGAGCCAGGGTTGTGGGTACAGAAACTATACTAGGATGTATGCAAATGTCTATAAATACTCAAGTTAGGGCTGACATACAGGTTCAGTGCTCTCTTTACAAGTTGCTTTATAGCCAAAGATTTTTTTCATCTGAAAAATGTTATTACTGTTCTCTGCACATAAGCCATTTAGCTTCTGCTGATTTCAGTCTCCTAGCAGCTTGACTTTGGTGTATGTACAGAAACACATTTATCCACCATCCTGTAATCTAAACCACTGCCTGGCTTCACTGGGGGCCTTTGTGGTTAGACCACAGTCCACGGCTGGGGAGGAGATGGGGACTATGGCAGGTGAAGGGGCCGATTCAGTGTTTCTTGATGGCCAGAAAGGCTTGTAGAGAACTTTGATATTTAAAGCTACCTCAGCAGAGCACAAAACAGCAATATTAACATTAGCAACCTCCTTCAAAAGTGATCTGCACAAATCTCTGGAGATAACAGCCCTTATTAGAGCAGAAGCATGCAAATCACACTCCCAACAACTGTTTTTCTTTTCAGGTCTTTCTTAATTTGATAATCATTAAGAGGTAAAATAAGTTTCTGAACATATATCTCTTTACACACCATTGGAATTTTAAATGTTCAAGAGCAATCAAAACTCAGCATACAAAAACAGGTTCATGCAATAAAGGTTAGGGTAAATAGAATTCCACAAACAAGTGCTTGGACTGAAAAAAACCAGGTGAATCCACTGAGCATATCCGTTGCAAAACTGAGCTAGAAAAGACAGTTGTCTGGGGATTTCTAACATATCAAAACAAAACAGGGTGACTTAAGGACAGTTTAAGCTTTAATTCTAGTCTCTAACTCTTGTGGCTTTTACTCAGACTAATGTTATTTAAGCATGGTTTATGTTGGCATCTTTTTTTGAAATGCTACATTACAAAAGGGCTTGGAAAAATGATCCACCCTTCTAAAGAATATTCTGAAGCAGGAACACTGTAACATGGCCACTTATCCCTTACATAGGTGAACTGCTTAGCGAGAGGCCAGATATTTATAGTTAGGAACATGCTTGCTAGTGACTTCATCACCTGGAAGGGCTTTCTAGCCTCAAGTGAATCACAGAACGATAGAACAGCCCAGGTTGGAAGGGACCTTGAAAGACCATCAGGTCCAACCTTTCGTGGGAAAGAGAGCCTAGATGAGATTATCCAGCATACTGTAATCACCCTCACAAGGCAGAACCAACATGTAATTTAAATTCTGTCACTGCCAATATGAACTCATACACTAGTGCACCAAGCCGGGTGCTAGCCTTTCATAAACACACATTTCTGGCACTATGAACCTTGCTGGTTTCCACCTCGATCCCCCAGCCTAAAAGGGAAGAGCTGTGGGCAGGAAGCCAGTACTACCCTATATAAGAGCCACAACTGAAACACCTTCTGCATGGGTCCTTCACGTGTTTTGTGTTTTACCTGTGATCCATAGGGAAGCTGTTGTCTTGAATGGACTGGGATGGAGGGAGGTGGGTAGGGAAAACCCGGTCAGGTTTAGGAGTCTGAGCGGAGTTTGGGGAGGCATGGTGCAGCGGTGACACGGGAGTGCTGGATGGCGTCGGTGGGTTGGAGGGCCTCATTCCCACTTGTGGTTTCTGATCATAGGCACTATTAGTAAGGCAAGGGAAAAGCAAGGTAGGTTATTTTTTCCAAAGAATAAAAACAAAAACCATAGCATCTACATCCAGAAAAAAAAAAATCACCACAAGTGCCCCATTTAGAAGCTTTTGATTATAGTTAACTTATTAACCAGTTTGGGGCAGAAGAATTCTCAACTTTACACTAAGAAGAGCAATGAAGAAGTCATGTTAGAGGCAAGTGATTTGGCACAGCATTTTCTTCTCTGAGACACAAACATATTTTTAAAGGACTCAGTCTTACAGTCACATTCTAACAGGAGGTATACAAAATACATAAAAGTAGAAGCACCTGGACTAGAGCACAAAGAACTGACAGTGCCTGTCAAGGCTCTTTTTCTTTTGCACAAACCACAAAGTGAGATAGTAAAACAATACAGCCAGAGGGAAGGGATCTGACCCAGAAAAACAATGGTATGCTGGCTTAGCTACCCATACTGGGATGTCAGCAGCCTCTCCCGACAGGCTTTTTTTACGCCTCTCTCTCTCAAAAAGAAACTGCTGGTCCTACAAATACATAGATGCTATTTTCAAAGGCGTCTCAAATCAGGAAAGGACTTGAGAACACTTTGATCATCCTTGTTTCTAACCAGGAGAAATGCACACATTAGGAATATAGTAAGCACAAGCTTGTATGTTTTCCTACATCAGATTCCCTTAGCACCCATCAAATCCATCAATGGATTCATTTGATTTTGAAAGCCAAAATCACTCCATATAACTGGCAAAGGTGCCAGTCTTTTCCTTTTTTTTCCCCCATTCATATCCAAAAGGTTAAATGTTATAATGTTTTAAGTGCTAACAGTTTTCGTAATACATTAATGAGAATCAAAGCTAGATGAAAGATTCTGAAACAGACTGAAATGTCAATAAGGAATCCTTCACTGCTGACACTAAAGGAAGGAGTGGCACATAAATGCAACCAAAAGAAAGTCAATAAGGAATGAAGAGGTATCAAGCCCCTCCACCACCCACAAATAAATAAATAAATAAAGCTTTTATTATCTATGCCTATAAAAGAAGACAACTTGCTTTTGACTGCAACTAATGAAGCACTGTTTTAAAAGGTAATCACCCAGGAATATACACATACAACATCTGCACAATTTGTCAAATATGTAATGCGTTGCTCAGACCTGCCAATCCCTTGCCTATTACACAGATCTCCCTTTCCTAATGTGCATAATTCATTTTGAAAGTACTTTCAACACAGCTCACAGAAAACAAGATACTCATTTCTTCTATTTCACGCTTGTACCCTGGGTTTTTAAACTCTGGCTAGCTCCCATGGAAGAGGAATGGAGGATGTGCATTTTGATGAAAAACACTGCTTTAAAATTATTATGTAAGTGTTTGACACAACTGTAAACAAATCCATCAGTGTTCATCAGCTAAATGCATTATCTCATCAGTCTGTTATCTGCTGAAGAGGTAACTTTTATAAGATCTCTATTATGGTTTTATTACTCTTTAGTCAGTCCTTATTTAAGCCAGCAGTTCTCACTGCAAACATGCTCCTAATTACTTTACCTGACATTGTACAGGCACTTTTCCCCATAACTGAACTTGAATGGTTGCTCTTGACTGCAAGCGGAGCCAAGTTCCGAACATGGGCTATGGGGTTCCTTCTTGATTTTCACAGGGAGACCATGAAAAGCCACTGGAAAGAAAAGGAGAATGCAATTAAAACCCAAGTACAATATCAACAATTAGCTTTCCCAAGTAAGCTCAACACTGCTAATTAAAACCATGATTAATTAAACCATTGTAATAATAAAAACAATATAGGAAATAAACATTTCAAATATTTCTTTGAGTGTCAACTGAAAAATAGACACCAGAGATCCTTCACATTGGCTATTATCACTTCTATTGTTTAATAGAATGATGGCTAGCATCCCATCTCATTAGCAGGAAAATAACAGCCACTTATATTTGGCTTAACTACTGTAAATGTTGTCAGAGGCAAAATACTTCCCAGGCACCAAATGTTTCTAAGTAATATCAGAGGTTGCTTTTAGCTATAAATGCAATAGTAGCCCACTTCAAAGAGTGCCACACAAATGACTCCAAAATAAATTTGAGATATATCAGCCCCAAATATGTGAACAGTAATGTTTTTGTCCCACAAAATGCTTGAAAATTTGCAGCAAAACCCTTGAAACTAGGTGATTATATGCACTTTTAACTATAAATAACATCTAAAAAATTCAGAAGAAATGGCTTAAGTAATTTTTCTTAAAAATAAACAAGGTAAAATCCTAGCCTGACCAAATTTAATAGTAGATGTGATAGAGACACAAACCGAAAAAAAAAAGGTCATACTTTTTAAAAGCTAAAAAAAACCCCACAGGGGATGTGACAGAAATACATCATTAATTAGAAGCTCAAGTTGGTCTTTATTAAGAGAAAGGCCAAAGGTAAAGGCAAGGTTAACCAGCAAATTAGTTTACGCCAGACAACTTTCCTTATTTCATATCCAATCTTAAGCAAAATTAAACCAGAAGAAAATTCCAAGTTCACCTGACGTTGACAAACTTAAGTAAGTGGCTAGGAGGACAAAGGGCTAAAAGACAGGTACGTAGTGGCTTGAAAACACACCTGTCAAGTTTTAAATAAAATGAGGTTGTTAATGCATTTTTGAACTCCAAGATGCCTAGAATTCAGACATAATTTTATCACTGATTCTTGATGTTGTCACCACAACACCACAGTATGAACATCACATTCCAGCCTGACATAGACACTTGTATCTCCATAAAAATCCACGTACATGCAGCAGGTACTGTTAGGGAATCTCAGCAAAAAGTCAGGCTATCATTATGTACCAGCAAGTAGCATCTTACCCCTTCTCTTGCACCTGAACTTGGGAAAGACGATTTGTTATAGACTACATATTTTCTGATACTAATGCAACAGCATGCACACACCAGTGTTCAGTGGGGAGATAAATGAAATGCTGTCTAAGAAGTCAGCATCAGAACCACTAAACTCTGGCATCTGGGAGTAAGGTCTGGACTCCAGACTTTTGCCATGGGTTTTCTCATGGTTAGGCAGTGTTCAAAGAACTCTTTCACAAATAGATCCTCTCATACCCTATTACATGACAGCCTCTACTACTGCCTCTCAGTTGAGTCATCTGCAACATAATACTATTCTATTTTGACACATATTTTCATAAAACTCACAAGAGTTAGCAGAAAACTCCTATTCAGCTATTATATTTGGTGGATAATAGTTTCATGGAAAGATTAGAAAGGAGAAGCAGACAATAAAACATATAGAAAGGCATATGCACAGCACAACAACTTAGGAAACAGAGATGGGAAATCTTGTGAACATCACAAGAAGAAAAGAATTCTTCCTGAATAAAACT
>WEZZ01031944.1:18819-37345 GCA_013400585.1 Chloropsis cyanopogon | reverse complement strand
GCACCAAGTTTGCATCAGTATCCATTAGGCAGGTTTATATGAGGGCATTTATACACAGGGAAGAGGTGACCAACAAAAATATCACTAAAATGCAGGCATATGCCATTTCCCTGCAGGACAGCTTATTTGACAATTAAACATGATGGTCCTGCCCTTGTTCAGTAAAGAAGTTCTTCTAGAAGCTTCTTCACAAAAGAAAGTGTCAATCTTTAACTGGAATTTTCAAAAGCTGGTGTGCTAAGACACTAAAACATTTTGCCAGTATAGCTATTTCTGGGCAGCTAACCCGAGACCCCCTTGCCATGACAGATGTAGCCTCCCCTGAGAGGTGGAAGGTTCCCAGTTAGTGTGGGAGAGGAAGCACAATATTAGAAGTTATACCCATTCAGCTTAATAATTGGTTCACTGCTATAAATCCTCACTTTTAGTGCTAGATATCCCTGATTTGCTTGTCTGTGCAGTTGCGATTTCTGAAATGCTCATTAGTTACTGAGGGTACACCTGCAGCCTTCTGACACTGCAAGGCCTGAAGGCACCACTGAGATAATTCAGATATTTGTAGCCACTTGGCATTTCATTTAAAAGGACCATGTTAGTTGAAAATTTCATAGTATATTCACTATAACAAAAAGTAAAAAGCCCACTCAGAAGGGTAAGCCACACGACTGGGGGGTAGGGGGAGGAACTTCTAGCAAACATCAGTACAAGATAACCTACTCACTAAATGCAAAGGTAGAGCAATTCCAAGGCAAACTTCTTGAGGCTTTCTAGAGGCTTCTAGTAAATACCTAGGTAAGGCACTATAGGTCCTTTGTCATAAACTGCCAGGGTATTTGGGCAGCTGCTACCTGGCTGAACTGCCACACGGTACTCGAGGACTGTCTCTACTCTTCTACCCGCCCAGCTTGGAACACTTTGGCACTATTTTGGTTAGCTGATCCCTCTTTGCCTCTATCCCCAAAAGATTTCCACTTTCCCATTAAGAATTGTCTAGAAGGTATTTTCAGGCAGCAGGAGCTACAGTTACCAATACAGTTTCTTAGCCTCCAAAAGAAGAAATCCCACAGAAATGCTGTCACAGGCACTGTTTTATTCCGATTTATGTCCCCTTCCTGCAGTGCTCTCCTTCCTTTCCAGACAATTTACCTGTCCAGCTGTAGGAGACTCACAGCTGCAGGCAGTCGAGTGGGAAGTGCTGCCAGAGGGTCTCTGCCTCCTAGCAAGTACCTCCAGGGTAAAAGTGAACCTGCTGACAAATCCCACGGGCACTGGATAACTGAGAAGAGTACAAGGAAATTTGCAGAACATTGGTGGGAGGGAGAAGGGAAAGATTAAGCTAGGAGGAGTGAACTGGCTCACTTTGATGTCTGAGGAGAGCAGGTGAGGCAGGACGAAGAGCTCTCCCTGCCCCCAAAATAAACAGAGGCTTAGGGCTCTCTGGAGGAGGAAGCAGTAACCTAATAAAACTAAACCAGCTGGGTTCTGTAGCAATTGAACTAAAACACGTGGATAGCTGAAGATGATTATAGGGAGGGAAAAAAACATTCCAAAGAATTTTTAATCCCTCCAAATTGGCTCTGTAACCTCCATGTCCGCACAGAGAAACAGGGCTGCTCTTCACCGGCATTTGCTTTGTTAAAATCCTGGGAGGAGATCAGGGGCATTTGTTCCTACAGTTACTGATAATGTATCTGGCTCCAAAGGCTCCCAGGCACGGTGCAAAAAGAGGCAAGCCACCTTTAGAGCTTCTGCTAAAGAGGAAGTTCTTAATGTAAAATCAAGCCTGGGAGAAAACTTAAATTGTATTCCTACCTGGGAATTATCAATAAAGTTAAATGCAAAGAGAAGAGCTGGCCACTATATCAGGGTCTGTGTGCTTTTCTGAGGACAGGATTTCCATTTGCAGCAATTTTCAAAATTTAATTTAAATTGTGAGAGGTAATGGCTAAGCATTGCGTAATTTCCATTACTAAAACATCCAATAATATCGCAGCATTTTACACATACACACACACGCACACTTTCCACTTCAGGTAACTCTGCAGTTTGACACTTTCAGGTCTGGATTTAAACAGGTTTTGTAGAAACAAAATTATGAAAAGAACTCTGGAAACTATAACAAGCATTTTTCCCAAACATAACAATAAGCTCTATTTATAGTTTCAAAGGTAATATCAACTTGATATTTTAGGAAAGATGCCCACAGCAGAAAGCAAACAGGAACTGATTCTGCCTCATTTCCCCTCTTACAGAAAAGTTTCAATTACACCAATATAATTATTATCTTTGTTGTTCTTTTCTGATGTATTCATGCAAAGAGCTAACAGCCATCTTCAGATGAGAGGACCACTGATCTTGTTCTTGAAGCTGAACAAAATGTGAAAGGAACTGGATATAATTGCTGGTTCTGCCATAATCCAAACAACTGGTGTCAGAAGGTTGATTCTAGTTTGAAGTAGCTCAGCCTCAGGAGCCTACCCTCAGAGACCCATAACCAATGTGTCAGTTTGTGTCCCTATAAAAACAGAAATATCCTCATAATAAAAGAGCATCCTAATAAAATATTATCCTTAAGGATAATCATGCCTGTCAGATAGTTACTCAAGTATATGCAAAAGCAAGAAAAAACAATAAATAATTAAATGGACTCCACACTGAGTGCTCTCTAGCATGAATTAAAAAATTAATTTAAAACATTATTTATAATTTCATGTTTTTCTAGCAGCTGTCAATGATAGGCACTAAAATAGAACAAAACTGCATTTTGAGATTATTTTTAATTCAATTTTGCCTTTAACAATAAGTATGCATTCATAAAACAAGTATACACTAACTCAGGGTAGCTAATGGGATGTTTGTTTACTTCATGTGGAGAAAGAGACTGTCACCACTCTAAATACATGTGTCCTCTGTGCTTCAGTGTTCAATTTTCACAAATGTTCACCACTAACAACCCTAAGAGATCGCTTTTACAGATTTTTCAAGCAAGGCTGAAGTCTAATTCTCTAGTTCACTACCAAAAACTACTGCAAAACCTGCAGTCTCCAGTGGAAAAGGTGCAGACCATTGAAATAAGTCAACAGTAAAATTCAGCTCACAAATTTTATCACTGATTCAACAGGGAAACAAAGAAGCCATTGTCAGAAGTGGGTACGTCTGGGAACATAAAGTCAAGACTATATTTAAGTAGGCCGATTTTCAAAGACTCTTAGCAAAGTGCTCTTTCTGGAGCCAGTGGAAGTTTCACCACCTGCAACCAGGTTCTAGTTCTCAGCACAGATATTTAAGGCTTCTGCTGCTACTTAAAGCATTCCTAATGTATATGAGACTTGCAACTGAACATACATTACCAAGACACCTGCAGACATTTTCTGAAGCCAAGCATTCCTAAAGTTTTACGATTATTTTATACGTGCATACAATCAGTAAAACTGACAATTATACGTTGTATTTCCTGTATGCACGTATGCATATATATACACACACACACTGACTATATAGACTTGTATTAATCCAGCTCCCAAATTCTAATGCCAAATGATTGAAACTTTTTGTCTTTACAGAATACTGACACTTTAAAAAGTCCCTGTTGTCTCCATTTCCTTTATTGCTTTGGTCATGTGAAATTTTTTAACAGATAGTTCGTAAGGAATCATTGCATTCAGTTGCAGCATGAAGACAGAGTATTAAAAAAGAATTAAACTGTTTATCTTTTCTAGGTATACATTATAAGCAGAAAGGAAACAACCTTTGAGCAAAGAGGATCAAATTAGCAAGACTGGGAATTGTTTTTGCACATGTAAGTTTTCAAATGTCCTTGATGACGACTCATAATATATAAATTCAAAGACAAAAACCTGGCCAGTCAGTAACCTTCCTATTCAGTGACTGCAGGACTCGGCAGTAAATGTCACTGCTAGAAAATATTTCACTACATTAACTTACTGGCAACCACATTTGCTGAATAAGTTCATAAACAGCCACAGGAAAAAAGACAACCAGAAATAAAGCTGCTAATGATTCACTCTTTTCTAACACGCATAATCCTCAGCTTACAGAAGAAATGGATATGTAAGAATAAAGATATCCTTCACCAAGACAGTTCACTTCTCCATTCACCTCATCAAGGTCATACTAGAATCCAGGAACTGGTAAGAGTAATGTCTTGAAGACAAAGAGAATTAAGAATAAGTGAAAGGAAAAGAAAAGAATCCTTCTCAGGGAAAAGAGAAGCACATGCCTTGATAAAATAATCAGTTTTCCATTTACAAGTTCAAACTAGGTTTAGACCATTCCTAAAAAAACCCACTGATGACTTCTAAAACTCAAAAGAATTAATAAATATAATCATTTATGCATATTTATCAGGTTATAAATGGCTTCACTGTAATTACTTGCTGGTACTGAAACGCACAGGACCAAAACAAAAGGACTTAGAACCTGAAACAAGGGCTGTTTTTCCTGTATGCTTACAAAAGGCTACCTCTGTCCTACATGACACAAATGTGTGCTAAACATGTCAGTGCTTAACTGATGTCTTGAGGGGTTTCACTCTCTTCTCCTTTTTTTAACTGTTATATCTCTTGAAAACGTCACAGCACTCTGTAGGAGAGCCTGATTTCTATCTCCAGTTGCTGAGGCAGCAAGCAGAAATAAAAAGATAAAAAAATTACACAGACTGCAAATACATTTTATATAAAGAAACATATGTGATATATAGAAGTGGATGAACTCAGCTTGCAGACCGCCTCCTTATTTTACACTATTCCAGAGCTTATAGATTTTCAAATCAGTATTTACACTGCTCTTGAAATACAAAACTCATTTTGCGAAAACACTGTATGAAAAGGAGTTTTAGGAGAATAAGAGTTTTGTATCAAAACAGAATCACAAAGACCCTTCAGTCTGCCTTGCTTGGTTTCAGTGTGAAAATACAGCTAAAAGAAGTTTATGCACGCTTTAACGCAACTGGAACTGAAAAAATGTTCTAATACATATACATACTCCTGATGAAATTAAGGACTATCTGGTTTAAAACAGAAATAATGGTAGTGTTAAGAAAATACTGCCGTGACCACAAGTTACAATCTGAGGATCGCTTGTATTTCCAGAGATGAGACCTTCACAGAAGGTAGGAGGGGAGGCTTCCTCAGAGAGGAAATAGAAGGTTTTTTCAAAACTGAGAATTCAACATTTTGAATAAAATATGTTTAATGTTTTTGTTTTCATGTAAACAACGTTAGGAAGTGACCTGACAGCCTTAAGAAATTACCATTTGAAAGAAAAAAGGTCTACATGCTTCATCTTTGATCTAGGAGACAGATTTATCACAGGACAGGATGACTGAAGTTTATTCATTAGCTGATAACCTTCACATGCAACCCAAGCCTTTAATCTGCAATAAAGCAGCAAAGAAGGATGGGGGTCTAAGGAAAGGAAAGTAACTCAGCTTGGCTGAGCAGGGACATGGCAGTGGAAGGGCAGTGGGGAGGCAGGGGCACAAAAACCCCACAAGAAGAGCCCTGTCCAGCTGCCTGGGCTCCCCCATACCCCACACTGCTGGAGACCATCAGGTGCAGGTTGGTCCTGCACAGTTAAACCAGCCTGCATGAGGTGTCTGCTCTTTCTGCAGACACCCAGAGGTACCTTTCCATTAGCAATAAAACTCACATCACAGCCTGCTGGGCACTCTGAGAGAAAGCTTCCACTTTATAAGTTTTAAAAATCAAAAGCTATGTTCTTGATGGGGTCTTCTAATTTGTTTCGCAGGGCTACTGCCACCACCAGTATTTACATAATCTGTGAGACACTACCACTACTACAGTCCAGGAGAATCTTAAATCTTTGCACCTTCAAAGCTGGAAATTTAGTTTAAAAATACAACCAGATAAGCAAATAAAGAGAAACTGCCTATTAAAATCAAAGCAAGCCTACAGCTTCGCCACTATTAAGATCACAAGTTAAAGGCATTACGGTTGACACTCTCCCTCCTGGTAAAACTTTTTCAATAATCAAATCTTGCAATTATGGTCACAACTATATGGCAGATTTAAATATTTCCAAAAATCATCTAGAGGAAAACAAAGAAAAACAAAACCCTTATTAACACAGGCTAATGCCCATCAATGACCCATAAAATGAGTTTTCTAAAAGACACCAAACCCTAATTTCTTTAGAATGTGAATTTAAAAAAAAAAAAAAAAAAAAGGAAAAGAAAAAGGAAAGTTAACAGGTGGTAACAGTTTCAGTCCTGCTTTAAACAAAGGAAACAAGTGCTCAGGGATACAATGAAAGAAGCAAGGCTATCTAAGGCAACTATGAAGGGAGATAAGGTGGTCAGCATCGACTCCTCAGTCTGACCTCTTCAGCTCTTACAACAGCAATTGCACTGGACTGTCTTTGTAAAACGCTTTTGAGATCTCCAGATAAGTGATCATTAAGAAAGCTGTGTACCTCACAGCAGAGTGATACATGCATTTCTGTACCTACTTCAAACCAGAAACAAAGATGTTAAGCAACATGCCCAAGGTCATGCAAAGCTAAAGGCAGGAACAAACCACAGAGCCCCGACTCTCACAGCCCTTAAGAAAGAATCCATCACAGTCGGGCATGCACTAAAAGAAGTAAGCAAATGTCTCTGTATTTGACAACATCTGACCTATGGAAGGAAGTAGTTTCAAGACAAGTGGCAAGAAACAAAACACAGCTGCAGCAGAAAGCCCTACCAGGGAATAGCTCAGCACCAGGAATAAGTAGCACCACCTTGCAGGATATTTGTCAGACTGCCTGCTGTAGCACCACACTCGCAGAGCTACACTCAAAGAAAATGTTATTCCAGAAACACAGACTCTAAATAAAGGCAAAATAAAATTTAAAAAAAAAAAAAATCTCAAAAAAACAACCTGAAAAGATGCTGGTGTGTGCAACTTGCCACACACAGACAACCAAAACGCTACCAACTGTAATTTCTAGAACATTGTGCACTACCAAGACATGACTACCAGCTGCCTATGAAGTGAATCATCACATTAAAAAAATTACTTTTTTTTTAGTCCACTAAAATCTTTTCAAGAAGCTACAAAATTTAATTATTCTGCATCAAAACTAAAAACAATTCCAGTAAATATACCTCATTTTGACTTCAGCAGACCTGTCAGAACTCCTAGTAGTCTGGTGTTTCCTACTTTTATTGTGTGGGGCTTCTTCTCCAAAATATGTCAAAATAAGGGAAAATTAACCTCTATCAATTTCTCACCAGCACTTGCCATACTAAAGCAAGCATAAAATGCATTTCTAATTCTGAAATTCACTTTTGAAATTTAAATCATAGAAAGAAAGAGAAAGAAAATGAAACAAAAGAGGCATTTTTTATCTGGTAATGCAAAAAAAAAAATCATTATTTTGTATGCTGCAAATATATAAATAAATATTAAAGCTTTTTCTCATTTAAACTGCATTTGGAATATCCTACACCATTAGTTAAAATGACAGAAGAATACAGCTACCTGAAGCCTATGTAAAGAATCTCTCTTTAACAGGCTTTTAAAGATTGAAGCCAGAGCATCTAAAAAGCACATCCCTGAATAATTTAAGATTCCTGGCATCTACATTGAAAGCGCCCCTTTACTAAACCTGGAGGAACAAAAAAGGAGGTAAGAGAAAGAATAAAGGTCATGAAAAATCAGTGACAAAATCACTACTAAAAAAAGTATTTTTTTCTATCTTAAAGTTTAATCAGACATGGAGAAGCATGGATTTTTTACAGCCAGTCCTTCCCATTTACTGTCAACAGATGTGGTCTAACGCTAACATTTACCCCTTGGCAGTGTTAACTTAAAGCTGTGATGATCTCGGAAACAATACAGGAACAAAATAAACAAGAAGGAAGGAAACTGATCAAGAAGGTGATGCACAAGACAAATCCTCGTTAACAGAAACTCCATAACAAATAAAAGCCAAAATCTAGAATTTATCATTAAATTTAAATACATAATTAACATTTCAGGGCAAAAGAAAAAAAAAAGAAAAAGGAAACTCTGAAAACTCTGAAACTCTGAAAAAGTAGATCCATGCAAATACATATTATTAACACAAAATAAACCATGATTATACTATTAAGACATCAGGCAATCTAGTCTGGTGCAGAGTTATCCCCATTTATAACCAACTGTACCAAGGTCACATTACAATTCTGTGTTTTGTTGACAATACCAAGTTTTCTTTGCCAACTACATCTTTTAAACATCAGCAAATCCTACCTACTTCCTCTTGTGTCTGTCACAGAAACCATCCAAACAATGGGAGCAAGTATTCTTCACCTCAACAGCTATTGACTTCGAGCAAACTGAACACTTTATTCATTTTTGCTCCTGGAGTGGAAAGTCCTTACTGTTCTACAGTATCTGAAAGCCTTGCCACTGATTACAACCAGTTCAGGATCTGGCTCCTCCTCAGTATATGAAAATGGACTTGAAACAATAGGAAACCTTATCTGAGGAAGTTAACACAGGTCACCCTTCTCCAAATGTGAACACTGACTTTACATGGAGGGAAAAACAGTTTAATTAGGTTTTATGAATGAGACAAGAATTAGGAAAAAGTGTCACATACAGAATGTTGATTAAAAAAAACCACCCCAAAACATTCACTTTTTTAGAGGAGACAGATTTTTTACATCTTTGCTTTACACAACTTTTCATGTTATTGTTAAAGAATAGTCATTAGGAAGTTACTTGAATGTTCAGCAAACAAGTGAACTGCATTATAGAAGCAGATTCAAAAAGACACAAAACCAACCTGCCTAAACCAGAAGTTTTGGGTAAAAGTCTGTAGAAGTGATTCCTGACTCCTTCTGTGGAATTTTTATTTCTTGCGAGAATGAAAATGGAAAACTAAGAAAATTACACTATTTAATATGCAATTCAATATTTTTCCAGTATAATTTCAAACAAAAATAATACACATTTTTGTTTCTTAGAACTCAAGAATTTCAGTGCTCAAAGAAAGTAGAAAGGTACAAGAAATGAAACTGTGTTTAGCTTTTCAAATTTCAGCCAAACAAGCTAATTGTTATCTCCTCTAAATTCCACTCACTCTAAACAAAATTACAAAAAGGTTCTTTGTGATAGGTATGCCAAGTTAACAAAAATTAATAAAAACGTAAGAGAAGACGGGGCTTTGATGACGAAACAGTAAGGTTTGAAAGTGCAGGCTAAGATTCTTATGGTAGGAAGGGCCTCTTTCCAGAAGACATAAAGGAGTAACAAAATAAATTTTTACTTTTCAACAGCTTAAAGCTTGACATGCTGGATCCTTAGCTAATAGAAATATGCGTAATTCCAATAACGTCAATAATACCACACAAAGTTATGCTAGCTGTTGATTTCACTCATAATATCTAAAGCCCACACCTAACTATAAATACACATATTATGTTTGCTTTTCAAAAACTGATTGAAGTTTAATAGCAACTCATGATTGAAATATTCATGGTCCCAAGCTAGCTTTGAAGTTAAATCCCTGAGTGGACAAAGTGGACTGTATATCTAATCTAAACTAAATGTTTCCCCTAGTTACTAATACCAGTGCAGTTTCACTAGTTAAAATCATTATTACAGAAAATAAATGCAAAAGCCACAGCACTTTAAGAGGCATTTAATCCTTCTCGGTGCTAGGACACAGCACATGATCTTGCCAGTATCAGTTCCTCCACGACCTTCCGCATCTTGCTTCAAGAGCTGACTTCTTCAAATCACCAAGCTGGTGATTTCTAGGCAAGAAAATTTTAACCACATCGTTCCAGAACTGCCAGTGTTACTGAAGCTTCTTAAGTCTCCTTTTAACATTTCAATTAAACATCACAACTTTAAATTTAACAGCACAGATCTGTCTCGGCTTTAAAGCCCCTGTCTCAAGCAATGAAGCTATAAATAAAATGTCATTATTTTTTCTACCTGGACTGCAGATTGTAACTGTTTCACTGGGACACGTCAGTTTTCTTTACACACTTTGCACATCATATACACACCCCTATCTATATACAGCTCCATAAATGAAATTTCTGTAGCGAAGCACAGTTTAGTTTAGATGCCTTTGAACTAAAGTGGCCGTGACACCCTTCATCGGTTTAGACTTCTGTTCTTCTTAATTTTTGGGTCACTTAAATGTATTAAACACTAAATCTATGACAGCTTGTCTATTCTCTCCCATGTAAAAATAAATATAAAAATTAAAATAAATAAAATAAAATCAATTTAAGTAGATTTAAAAAAAATAAATCAAGTGCTGCTGCCAGTAACAGGCTCAGTACTGCGCAGCTATAGACTATATAGAGCAAGTCATTATAATAGAGTTTGAAGGCAGGCTTGGATCTAGAGAAAACAGTCACAATTGTGCTACTTCTGCAGCAGTAATTTCCCCATGGCTTTGGTTATGTTGATCTCCCTTCCCGTTTTGCAGAGCCCACAGCTACATACATTATATCCAAATATATGTCTGAAACTCCATAACCTTTGCCAGAGTAACTCTCCAGGAAGCTCTCCTGACCTTTACTTAAGATAAAGAAACCAACTGAAATGAAGAAATAAATGTTCCTTTGATAATACTGTGTAAGCTGTGGCTAAGGAACTTTGAAACACAACAGCATTAATAAAATAGCCATATTAGGAGAATTTCTTTATCACCAAAAGCAGTGGCCAGCTTCAATGGGGCTTTTCATTCACAGTCCACGAATTATTTTCCAAGAATCATTGACTTGTTGTGTAACGATAATTGTGGGTTAATAGAAGCCCCAGTTGAACTTTGTACTCTTACACAAAGGTATATGCATGACTGACTATATTTGGACACAGATCCATATGTAAAGTAACATATCTGATTTTCAATTTATAGATTGTTTTGTCTTCCGTATTGTAATTTAATTTAAAAAAAAAGTCTTTGAAGACAGAGACAAAAAAACCCTCCTCGGTTATAAAAGGCAATTTTCAACGTTTAAAAGTGACCATGATTGTTGGTTAGTATATGTACAGGAACTTTGAGAGAAAAACTAATTTAAATTGTTGTTGTGCAGGGGTACTATCCTACACGGTAATAATTCCAGGGGATTAAAAAAGAAGTGTGGGCGCTTTTTTTGCCTCACAAAATGCTATTATGAATACTCTCAATAAATTATTCTAAAACAGATTCTTAATAATTGGAAAAAATAATCTAAAAGGATTTATAGGAAAATTCAGCAAGTGTGAATTTGTTTTTTGGTTTGAAGACTATTTAAACACAATTCTTCCTAATCTGTCTATATTAATCTTAATATTTCAGTATATGAATGCCGTGTTTTGCAGCTATCTGGTTTAGTGAACTGCAGTAATTCACTCCAATAGGATAAACTATTTAAGTTATTTTGCAAAATGGAAAAGCTACCATGTGCTGTGCTACAATCAGCAGACACTGTTTAGAAGAGACCTCTGATGATGGGGAGAAGCCTTGCCATGAAGAAGAAAACTACAAAAAGAAGCTCCAAGAAGTCTGTGACTGTCAGATGTTTCTCGTGCTATGCCCTTGCAATCACCCAATACCACAGAACATCAGGTACAGCAAAATGGAGCCAGCATTTAACAGAATAGGAGCATTTGAATAGGTAAAGGCAAGACTTGAGGGGTATAGGCTGATAAAAATAAGTTTAAACTCTTGTTAAATAAGTAGAAAACAATGTAAAGCACCCAGCTTAACATAACTCCTGTTTTCACCTATTAACTCAAAGGAAAATATTGTTTGAGCAAGAAAATGCCACATGCTAAGACAACTTTAAAATGCTTCAGCTGTGGCTGTATTGGATTGATTATGTGGAGAATTTTATTTATTTACTCATACACAAAATGTGTTGAGCAGCCTGACTTCTGCTCAGCAGAGATGCATTCTTCGTCCCACAGTATCTGATCTGTACTGGCTAAAAAGCTCCTCTGCACACTCTACAGACAAAGAATCTCCTTCCACCTCCAGAACCTAAGTTTTTCCATGCTTCCCTGGGGCTGTGGGTGGAAATGACAGGAAAGGGCCCCATGCTAAAGGTTATACCTTCAGCCCAAATAAGTTCTTTTGGCTGCACATCAAAATGCCACTTGCTTTATCTACTCATCACACTGATGTCACCGATCAGCAAAAGGAGCTATCACATGACCACAGATGACAAAATAAATAGCAAATACAAAGACACAGATATACATACACAAATATATGTATTTTAAGAAAGTGATGATTCGGTATACTTACAACTTTCAGCCTGATAGTCTGGCACAAACTGTTCATCATTGTCAGGTACCTGAGCTGAAGAAAGGAAAACAAAAGCAAAACAAACAAACAAAAAGAATTAAAATAAGCCATTAAAGCATAAATAAAGACTCTTGTCCTTAATTTAAAGCATAGTCAAATTTAAAATTATGATTTTTTGTTTCTTCATTGTTGAGCATGAAAATCAGGCAAGCGCATCATTTTAATATCAGATAAACCCTGGGGTGAAGCTGTGTGGTGCAGTGTGAGTCCAGAGAAGCCCCTGCACAGAACAATGGGAATGGGAGGATGTGGGGGCTCACTGGCCCTGCCTCACTCCCTGTACCAGGATCTGGACCTACCACGCCACTGGTAAAACTCATTAGTGCTTATTTTCAAAATATCTGCACATAAAGTCCACAAAAAACCAAATCCCACTGATTTACACTAATGCTTCTTTAACCTGAAGGTACCACACCTTCAGCTTACTTAAAAGTGATTCCAGTTGTTCGTGGCTGTCAGCCAACACAGTAGAGATTTTCTGTTATTGTTTTAAAAATTCAAAAAGAACTATTTTACCAGACCACAGAATTACTAGTTCAATGACAACATTTCAGACATTGAAAAAGATTTACTTAAAGCAAAAATCACGATTAACATCCATTTGCCTTTTGTAAGATCGTCTTTGCTTTTAGGAAACTTCCATCACAAACCTGAGCTATTAAATACAATCATTTCACGGTCTGCTGATAGATAATTTTGCTCCTCTGGTACCACATTTCCTTTTCGTTGTATATCTAAGACATTATCCATCTCTCAAACTGTGTGGTAAATTCATTTAAACCATTTAAGCTGAAATAGCACTAAACGTTTATTATAGATGAATACATTCAAATAACTGCAGAACATTACACAGAAACGGCATCCTCGGAGCATGACTGTTTCTGGTACGTCGTGAGAGAGATCCAGCTTATCCTCTCTTAACTTTGTCGTCTTTTCCTCAACATACACACTAACTGGAATTGCCACAGCAAAGCTGCATAAAATTATCATTTAAAAATACTTTCTACGGTTCTTGTCCAAAGACAAGCAAATAATTCTTACGAACTTAATTAAAATTTAACATCTGCCACGATCTGGTTACCCAACAAGAATTGAAAGGTAAATGCTGCTTATATAATCATTTATTGAAACGGTGACTATCAAATGTTCTCAAATACGTTAATTGATAAAATGTGACTTTTGTGCCCTTCAGAACACCTTCTAGTATAGGAAGTGCATATTCCCCACTATAGATGTGCAATTTCTACTAGTTTTAATATAACTTGTTTGAATTTAAAATATGTATTTCATTAAAATTACTCACAATTATTTTGAATGTGCATTACAGTGCTCTTCATGGACCAGATCTCCACTCCTTTACTCAGGAAATATTTCTAATGACTTAACTGGAAGTTTTTTTCCTGGGTAAAGAGTTCAGAATCAGGCTCATAATACTGAAAAATTATTTGCTCTGGGTTTTAAAATAAATCTAAAAACCTACCATCTTAATTGCAGCAAATACCCCTTAAAAACAAATGACCTTGGAAATGGGCAAATACAGATTTAAAAAGAAGTGTAAGATAAATACACTAAGTGTAATTACCCTTACTCAGAAAAAAAAAAGCATAGCTACTGTTGCTTTGTTGTTCGGGTTTCTAATTAAACAAAAAAATACCAAACAAAATCAAACCTGACAGTAACCCATCCTTTTAGAATAAACCAGTACCTCTGAGGACATATTGGCTCCTTGAAGTTTGAAGTTGTATAAAACACTAGCAACCCAAATATTCCCAGTATTCAATTTTTCTTTCTTCCAGAGAAACCACAGAAGTTTTATCAAGAATGAACTCAGGGACAGGATGAGCCCAAATACTAACACTCCACAATTTCTGACATTTCATGGAATTGACTACACGTGAATGTTTGGCATTTTCCTTACAAAAATGCCAACTATACAAGTGTCACGGAAAAATCTGATTATGAAATCAAAGTCTTCTACTTAAAAATCAGTTCCTCAGATTTCTAATACTTCCACTTGTTTTTGAAGCATCTGTGAGTACCTTCAGAGTTAAAGTAATTGAATCAAGTAACTTCTTGTTTATAGAAGACGCATCCCACACATTTTTCTTAAGCCACCCATCATTTTCAAATGCAGCAAGGAGGCTAGCAGAATTATTTTTTTTAACATGCACCTGCATTTTATATATACATGTACATACAGATATATATATATATAAATTTGTGAATCTAGGATATCTTTAAAAGCCTCAAAGAAAACAAAACCCTTTTCTGTTTAAATAAAGAGGCTACATTTAGTGGTTGCAGAGCAGGGATAGAAATCTCATACAACTTTCCAGAGACCATGCTCTGTGCACTGGACAGCTTCACCCGTGCTTCATTCTGGTTTTATCAGTTTAATTTGACTTAGTCCAGAAAAAAATCTGTTGTAGAGATTTATGTATATATCAGTAAGTAAGGTCCTTTTTTTTTTTCCCCAGCCACAGTACTCTTGGAAAAAAAATAAAATATATCTGGTCGAACTGTCATGGAAACCACTACATTACTCCCATTACCCCTGATTTGCTCTTGTTTATGGAGTAAACAAGAATAATGCACATTATTCATGGATCCCCAAAATTTATGAAGGCATATTTAATAGAGACAGAGCGCATCATTTTATCGGTACTCTAGAAACAGGTGGAGACTATGTTGTCAAAATTTCCTTTAAATGCAATATTAACAGAGCCTTAAAAGCCTCTGTAGAGAAAGGAACAACGCAAGTTAAGGAGTGTTTAAAACCCTGCCAAATATAAACAGAACAACAGCATCCAAAACATTCAAACTAGGAACACGCGTTTCCAACTGGAATGCAAATTTAGTAGCATCAGTACCTTAGAAATGAGCCCACAAGCCTATATAGAGAAATTAAAAGGACCTGCTAACAGGTGGAAATGAGTACTTATTTCTCCACCTAATCTGATATTATTCTTAAACAAGCAGAACTGAAACTTGCACATGATCATACTGCTGAAATGCAAGCACTCATCGTCATCCAGAGACTCCTTCCATCAGGATCTCCCTGTGAGATGCTGTATCATTGGGATACCTCATCCCATCGCTCAAGCAGAAGAGGGCTTTTCTACCTGGATTTTGGCAAATTACAGGTAGATTTTGCAGCAAATTACATCAGCAGGTAAAGACACTTCAACATGAATGTCTGAAAGGAAAATGTAACTTGCAGTGTCGCAGCTGTCTACACATTTATATACATAGGCCATTCATTTCCTCTTTTATTCACAAATGCTGCAACTTAGCAAGGCTGCCATAAAAGCTTCTGTTAATGTACACAAGACACAATGCAGAAATCACCAGAACTTTTTTTTTTTTACTTTGCCATTCAGAGGGAAATTGAAAAAAGATATCTGAAATGATCACCCATCTGAATGAGAACATTTCCTTGAGCTACTTAATTACGGGGGTCTGAGAAGGCAAGTATATTCCAAAAGACTGATAAAAGGTTTTGAAGGATATTAAGCACGTGGCTTTTACTGCTTATAGCAGAAGCAGCTACATGAGTTCATTCCACATTCAGAGCCATGANACACAAGACACAAATGCAGAAATCACCAGAACTTTTTTTTTTTACTTTGCCATTCAGAGGGAAATTGAAAAAAGATATCTGAAATGATCACCCATCTGAATGAGAACATTTCCTTGAGCTACTTAATTACGGGGGTCTGAGAAGGCAAGTATATTCCAAAAGACTGATAAAAGGTTTTGAAGGATATTAAGCACGTGGCTTTTACTGCTTATAGCAGAAGCAGCTACATGAGTTCATTCCACATTCAGAGCCATGAAGTCTCAGACTCCTGAAGCAGACAACATCTGCAGCATAAGCTATCCAACTCAGCCTAGAATATTACCAAAAGTTTTTTTTTTTTCTTCTGACTATAGCTATAATGTCTCAAGAGGATTTGGAAAGCATGCAGAAATCTAAATGATGATCTTGAAGATATTATCAGTTTAGGTTTTACAGTTTCACTACCTACTGAGAAATGCAAACATTCACAGCACAAAAATACTTAATACTTGTTTGTAGTTTTTAAAGCCTTAAACGGTCTTTGAAAGGCTGAACTGACAGCTCATTTTGCAAATGCAAAGCAATTTGGGGGAAAAAAAGTTTAGAAGTCAGGCCTGTTAGCTTGCTTTCATTGCAAGCAAACAAAAAGTCCCCATTAACAAGCATTCAGGACAAAAGGAGTTAATATTTAATTAAAACCAGCTCTATCCACTGTAACAATGACCTGGAGCCAAACAAGGCAGAAGATGTATGAGTCATTCTTTCTGCCAGTGAATGAGACAGCTGATCTCCGAAGCAATTCCTCAAGACAAGCAGTCAGAACTGGAGTTCTGCCTCCATTCACAAAAACACAGTCCAGCATGAACCATGTGGCCCCAACCACAAGCTTTTCATGTCACACCCTTCCAGAAAGCTACAGCAAAGTAAACTTGAACTTTAGGCATAAACACAGTGATTTCACTGCTTTGTCTCAAGATGCAGCACAGACCTGCTGAAGAACGTTATTTAATAAATGAAAAGTTAAGCAAACTATAAAGGGCTTAAACTTAACTCTTCATTCTCCCACTCGCAAACTGCTTCCAAAAGCTCAGCTGCACTCCAGAGAAAGGTGTTCTTGTTAAAAAAACTGGAAACTGTCCAGAAAAACAAGAAGCTGAAAATGCTTCACTTAAAACTTTATTTTGGGTAGCAGAACACTTCCTGCGGTACTGTGTGCTCTGACCTCATGCTTCACTTTTAGAGCTAAGAGCAATTAGTTTTAAAATATCCATCATTCATTCAAAGTGGCAAAAGAAATTGAAATTGACAGGAAATTCTATATGAGCAGTAGTATTTTGGCCTCAGCTAAAATAAGACTTTGGGCCTCAACAGTAATGGATCTATTGAGTTTTCTTTGATTCATTGTCAGTTCTGAATATCTGAAAGATTGGCTAAATTTTAAGTATCCCTGCAAGAGCTGGGGGTGGGGGGGCTGGTGGTTGGTGGCCGTACTTTTTCCACAGGAACAACTGTTTCTAACAAAGAAGCACAGGGAAGGTATAACAGTGATAAATTTCAAGATGGTAAAAAATATTATTTTCCATAAGCACTGGATTTGCTGTCAAAACAACACCAAACCCTTTTTACATAACGTGAGATGCTCTGACTAATAAACTTAAATGCACTTCAAAACTAGCTCCAGATCTCAAAATTCTTCCTTATGTGAATAATCCCTAGGAATATGAAGATGGGTTTGCAGACTCTGTTCTTCATTTGCTGCTATACTAAAAATGAGAAAAAAAGTTAGCTTTAAAAGCAGTACTCACATTTAATATTTTGCTACATGCCTCATGGTTAGCAAACCTCTCTCTGCTTTTGAAAATTATGATTTTGAGTAAAATTATTTACTTTTCCAGCAAACAAGAAAAACACGAAAAAGTTTATTACTACACAGACTTTCAGACTTGTAGATTTTTGGTGGGTTTATTTCTTTTGGATTTTTTTTTTAAATAACATCCCCTTCCCTCCTTTTGCCTAATCTAACTGTTCTTTTTTTCATGCAGTTATTTATGATCATGAGCTGTATTAGAAAATCAAATATATCAGAACACTAGAGTCCACAAAAAAAAAAAAAAAGGCAAAGAAGATACTTTCTGTGCTACAAACTGAAAGTGTTTTCACTTCTTTTAAGAGTGTTTGCTTCTGTCAGGCAGATTTCAGTCATGAAGGTATTAAATTACAATTTCTGGACTCTTATTGCTCCTATAAAAATGTGGATAGTTCTTGAATGTGGCTACACACCATGTGCCTTACACTGGCTAAATTTTACAACTTTTTGGCAGAAAAAAGCTTGTAAGCCAAATTAAACAAAGCTACTCTAACTAGACTAATATTTGAAGATCCAGTACTCTCTTTTATTAAAAGCAATCCTTCAAGACCTAGAAACTATTTCCTTTCACACCTCCTCATTCAAGAAATAAACTACAAGTCAACACTTGCTTAGACATCACTGCAACACTGGTGGGACCTTCACATTAGGAGAACAGAGGGAAGAAAGTTATTTCCTCAAGTTCATTCCAAAGTTGGCCAATAATTATTTGAGAGAAATGACTTACTTTCAGATGCTAGGAAGTATTCTGAATACCAGCAGCCTGAAGAAGCCAT
>WEZZ01031943.1:3777-23542 GCA_013400585.1 Chloropsis cyanopogon | reverse complement strand
TCATATGGGTTTAGCTAAGACTGACTGAAAGACTGACTTTCAAATGGTTTTAGGAAGAACTTAGGTTTTGGTCACATCACAATGTATTGCAAAGATGCCCATATCACAATTTAGGAAATGGTTGTGGCCTGGATCTAGAACTCTGAATATGTTGGCTCTAACTCAATTTCTGCTCGTAAGTTACAGTATAAATCTTGGTTTACACAGAATCCACACGACTCTCATAGGGTTCAGTAAGGCCAAGTTCAAAGTGCTGCCCATGGCTCAGGGCAAACTCCAGTATCAACACAAGCTGGAGGATGAAGAAATTGAGAGCAGCCCTACCCAGAATGATTTGGGGACATCGACAGATGAAAAGCTGGACATGAGCTGGAAATGGGCACTGATAGCCCAGAAAATCAATAGCCCAGAATATCCTGGCCTGCACAAAAACCATGTGGCCAGAAAAATAAAGGGAGGTGATTCTGCCTCTCTGTTCCACTCTGGTGAGATCCCACCTGGAATGCTGTGTCCAGCTATGGGGCCTTCAACACAAGAAAGACCTGTTGGAGTGGGTCCAGAGCAGACCTACGAAAGTGATCAGAGGGCTGGAGCACTCGTCTCCGAGGACAGGCTGAGAGAGACGTGGTGGTTCAGCCTGAAGGAGAAAAGGCTCTGGGGAGTCCTAATTGTAGCCTTTCAATACTTACAGGGGGCTGATAAGAAAGAGAAGTGCAGACCTTTTAGGAGGGCTTGTTGTGATGGGACAAGAGGTAATGGTTTTAAATTAAAGGAGGGGAGATTGATACCAGGTATGAGGAAGAGATTTTTTACAATGAGGGTGGTGAAGTAGTGTGATATGTTGCCTGAAGAGGTGATGGGTGCCCCATCCCTGAGAACATTCAAGGCCCAGTGGGACAGGGCTCTCAGCAGCTGGATCAAGCTGAAAATGTCCCTGGTCATTGCAGGTGGTTTGGACTAGATTATGTTTAAATATCCCACCCAACCCAAATCATTCTATGACTCCATTTGAACAGAACAATATATACTCATCTAAAAGATGTTCCATTATAAGAAAAAAATATTTTCTGTACATTACTTCATAGAAAGAGTTTATCATCTCACCAAAAAAGAGCAATTACATTCAATTTCTCTGTTGACTAGATTGATCTAAGACTATTGAAACAATAGAGGTTTTTATTTTAGGAGTTCTAAAACTTACTGACTCTCCAATCAGTTGATGAAGGGGAGCGAGAGGAAAGAAAGCACTGTTGAAAGGAAGAAGTTCAAGGCTAGTTTGTTTATTAAGAAAATTAATTAAGTGATTGTCCCAAGAATCAGATTTCCCTGAATGGTACAAAAGCATGGTCTCTTTACAGAGATCACATCCAGAGATGTTCAAGAGTACCACTATTACAAAGCATCGGACAACAAGCCTAATTAGTCCATCAATGCTGACATCACCTCCTTTTGTTAGAAGTTCAGCTTCATACCCTCACAGAAGCTTCTCAATAATACAAATTAAGGATTATGAAATGCTATGAAAAAGACATTAGGTGTGCATTTCTGAAGCAAGCTTACTCAGTAGTTATGGTTAAAAAAGTAATTACGTGAAAACAGCTGTTAACATCTTCATAATAACTTTGGAATAGGTGCAATCCAGGGAAGGAAAGAACAGGAGAAACTGTAGTCACTGACTAAAAAGTTTCATCTTAATGTATGAACAGTCACAAGGAGATAGCAGTAGAGAAGAGTTTTGAGTGTCATATTATGGTAATAGATTTTCTAATGTAAGTACCAATGCTTCACACAGTAAGTCAATTTTCTAGTGAAGAGAATCTTCTTCACTAATGAAGGTGGGTAACTGAAGCATAGATTTGTGGTCCAAAAAGGCATGGATACTGCCTAAAAGAGAAAAAAAAAATTTTGTGCCAGTGTTCACTACAAACTGATAAAATGTACAGCAATAGAAAATAACACTTCAACAGGAAGTGTTCATAAGTCTTTGTTTCACATGTTAAGCAGATTCCTTGTGCTCTTTCAGCCTTGACAAAATCTAACCACCTATTTTCACAACAATATTGTCAGAAATGTACTTTTTGGTCACTTTTTTGGTATTTTTTAATAGCACCTCATTCTGTTGGTGTGACAAAGTCAACGGCTACATCCTGAAGAACTGAAGCAATTACCTTCTTCATACACAGTGCTGGATAAAGCAAGTGGAAAACTGAGTCATTCATGTTCTTCATGCATATTTCTTACAATATATGCTTTCCCTCAGAGGCAACAAACCCATCTGGAGGGCTTCATTAGTTTAGTTTTTATTTTAGTTTACAGGATTTTAGCCTAGAGAAAGAGAAGAAAAGCTGAATCAAATAAATGACAAAAAAGTTACTCCTGACTTTTCTCCAGCAGACATTTCCTTCTCAAGCAGACCTTCTCATATTACTGTTATCCATGTCAATAAGGTAGTATCCACATAACTGATTCCAGGCCAAAGACAAGGTAAAAAAATACATCAGAAAAGCAAATATCCAGTCTGTGCATTTGAATATGGCATAACTCACCTATTACTTTTCTGTTTCAGCTCTCCTTTTATTCCTTCCTTCCAAACCTGTTGCAGCATGACTCCTAGATAGAATAGTTTTCATGATAGAGAGTTTCTTAGGCATCTGAGATGTTACTGGAAAAACAGTTTTAATGGAAAAAAAATTCATTTAAAAATGTGCATGGGAATATATTTCAAGCACTCTTTAGAATAGCACTGATTGTGTAAGAGCAGTTCTCAGAAAGCAGGTCTGCACACTAAGTGGGACAGTACAAATACTGACATTTGAAGCAGCCAGCCTGCTTTCCTTCTGTTGGTGAGAAAAAAAGACATTTCTACGGCAGTATTCATCTTATCCTAAAAGAGCTAAACAAGATCAGATTGATCATTCCCTTTCTAAAGAATGCCTGTTTACTACTGCAGCTCATGTCCAACCTTAGGTTCATTCACTAGTTACAGAAAATCCTGCTTGTTAGAAAATTAACATCTGATTTCCCAGGACCATACAGGCTTTCACCACTGCTTGTAGAGACAGCATGCAGAACTTTCTGTTCTAGGAACTGGAGACGAAAAGGCTTCAGACTGCTTTAGAGTCAGAGTTTCCTAGACCTGAGCATGCATTACTGAAAAGTTCTGGTATTCTCCTTAGTGGAAAACAGAATCGCACTTTCTGACCAGAATCATGGGAACATATCTGGAACACTTAGGAGCATCTTTTATTTGTTTTCTAAATATTTCAGTTATTAATCAAGAAGTCAACCGTGTAAAGTTCCCTACATCTTCAGGAGGCCCTTTGCGGACGTGCGGCGTGCAAACCCTCCCCCGCTTTCCCCTAGCACTGCTGGAGGCAGGGGCCAGCGCTCTCAAAGCTCATTCGGCGTTCCGCCAGCTCCCTCTGTTGCTGACGGAGGGAAGCAGTCTCCCCCAGAATCATCTCTCCTCCTCACCGACTCAGAGTACTGGAAGGTTGATCTGCGCTCTGAACGGCCCTCCAGGAGATCTATTCTAAGGTGAGTAGAGTGTGGGTGTCCCCTGGGCGGTGTCCCTTTGTCAATCCATGAAGCCTTAGGCATTTGAGAAGAAACAACCGCGCAAGGCAAGCTCCTCCTCCCGTGAGTGCACAATTCACCCGATCCAGGCCTCCGGACTATCCTGCAGCGACAGCTGGACCTGCAGGAGCTGCACATACGGTAAAGGAGAAGCAGAAGAAAGCAAACAAGAGGCCTGTATGAGCTCTCCTGCCCTTCTGTCTGTTGTTAACTTTTCTAGACATGAAGGTGCTGCTGAAGACCCTGTACCCTCTTGCAGTCCAATGAACTTGAACCCATTCCTGTGGGTCCCACATCACAGAGCAAAAAAGGGCCAGTCTGCCATAGGCACTGTCTGGCTAGAGATGAGACCCTTTTTTTCCCTTTCCTTTCACCCCAAGCAGTGTCAGCTGCCTGTACAGCCTGCTGCCCTAAGCTGTCTGCGCACTGGGAAGGGGAACCGTGGGCGCAGCTTTCCTTTCATGACAGAAGCATGCTCCTGTGGGAAAATCACAGAATCAATTAGGTTGGAAAAGACCTCTGAGGTTATCAAGTCCAGCCTATAGCCTAACACCACCATGTCAACTAGACCAGGGCAGTAAGTGCCATAGCATCTAATCCATTCTTAAACACCACCAGGGATGGTGATTCCACCACCTCCCTCGGCAGCACATTCCAATGTCTAACCAGCCTTTCTGTGAAGAAATTCCTTCTAATGTCTAACCTAAAACCTAAAGGCTTGAGGCTATTTCCTCTTGTCCTGACACTGGCTGCCTGGAAGAAGAGACAGACCCCAACCTGGCCACAGCCTCCTTTCAGGCAGTTGTAGAGAGGGATCAGATCTCTCCTGAGCCTCCTTTTCTCCAGGATAAACACCCCCAGCTCCCTCACCTGTTCCTCACAGGACTTGTGCGGCAGACCCGTCACCAGCTCTGTTACCCTCCTCTGGACTTGCTCCAGTACTTCAGTGTAAATTTAAAAAATGAGAGGATACTGTCCTGGAGCTCGCTCTGCCTGGGCAGCCGGCTCAGCCTGACGCAGCTCTGCACTGCCGGAGCCCCGGCAGCGAGAGTCGGGAAACACCGACACTCACCTGGCACAAATTCCCTTCCCTCAGGCTTTTTCGGAAACCCCTGCCGGAGGCCATCCTGCCTCCACAGGGCCGTGTTCCTGCGCGCTGCCCTGGCGCTCCCGCGGCACCGAGCGCTTCCAGCCGAAGCGCCTGTCCGCTCCCAGCCTGCCACCCGCACGGCGGCAGGACACCGAGCGCCCAGATCAGCCGAGGCTCGGTGTCAGCCCGTCCCTTCGCGCTGCCTTTAGTTCTGCCGTGCCCTTGCCTAACAGCAAGCCGCGGGCGCTGGGCTGAGCGAGGCTCCGGCAGACGGTCAAGCGCGCCGAGAAAGAGTGAGCAGAAGGGGAAAAATAGTGGAAAACAAACGTTTCTGTTCAGATAAGTACATCTGAATCAACGCTGGCGCAGAAAGCCTGTGGCAGGGGGAAAAAAAACCACACAAAACAAAAACCAACGTAAATTTGTGTCACTCGTGCACTAAAGGTACATCACTGGCTTTTGAGGACCCAAGGCACCTTCAGCCACATGGCAGCGTAGGGTTTAGGGGTCTGGTGGTTCCTGACAGAGGGACACTGAACAAACCCACCTGTTGTCTGCCCGGACCAGGCAGGTTCTCTGATCTCCACCCATAAAAAATGACTTAGATCTCTACTGATTTCTGAACCTTCTCACTGCCACTGCAGCTTGCTCGTGTCATTATTTTTAATGTTATCTTGTACTTTTTAATATATTAAGAGATACTAAGTAAAGATTAAATTGGGGGGGGTTATTTGCATTTGTTCAAATTCATTCATAGAGCAATTTGTGTCAGAAGACCATAAAACCTGAAAAACTATCACAACTTAAAATGTAAGAGCCCAGACAATATTAAACAACATATTTTGGTTTTCAGACAGATTTTGAGCAAGGTTTTAGTTGAGAGTAACAAAAGGAGACACAGTTATCTGGGTAATTATTAGGTACACCAGTATTATATTAAGTTTTGTTTGTTTGTTTTATTTCATTCTGAAATAATATTAGATGCAAATTGCAAACACTTGAGATGTAGCTTAGACACTAGGATGTTGCATGGATTTTCTGTAACCAAACATATTTGTTCTTGCCTTTAAGGTCAGCATTAGTCACCTGTGCTTGCCTGTTGAGCACAGCTTTGCTCATTTCAGCCCAGAGGTCTGTGTTTTCTTCCCCACAGTCAAAACACCATGCTCACAGGCCTCACTGCCAGGCAGAGACAAAGCCTGACATGTCCTCATATACAAATACTGAAGTTTCACAGTGCTTCTCAAGCACCTCTCTGTTACATAGAACAGTGTGAAACTGTCTCTATAGTCTTGGTAAATAAAATGAATGTGAATTTTAGCTATTTAGAGATTATAAAAAGACTTGAACATATCGCTATGATATTGTACAAGTCAATGATACTGGTAGAAATTCTGAAGTCACTAAAAAGGAAGAAACAACCAGATTCCAGGTTGTACATTCAGAAAGGCCTCTTCTATTTCCATCCTTTAAAATGTGTCACCTAAGTACAGCAAAAAATCAGGGTGATTAAAAAAAAAAAATACCAACAACTGAGACAGAAATTACTCTCCCGGTTTGCACTGGGAGGGAAAGAGAGTGGGCAGAGACTCACAAGCAGCAAAACACCACTGGAGCTTGGCTTAGACCTGAGACTCTCAACCAACTCTTCTCTCATGCAGACCTTTAATCTTACCATCTCAATACAGCTCGTTGCCAGGTAGCCAGTAGCAATTAAGAAAGCAACCCATTTTCCATTATCGTCCCCACTCTCATGGCAAAAAAATCCACATTGTATTATCTTCCTTTATGACAGCCTATTACCAAGGAGTTTTTCTCTGGTCCATGTACTGAAAAGAGTGTTACACAGCTGCCTGTGATCCCAGAGCAGCTGACGAGATGTAGTGCTGAGTTTGTTTCAGCCATCCTGCCTTTTTTCTGCCTCCGGCAGAGCGACTCCACCAGGGACATGTGCTGGGGCTGCACTACGAACTCACTCTCGTCCCCAGCAGCTCTCAGTGTGTGCAGACACGCACTGGAATATCCCACTCAGGACAGTTAGACAGAGCAATCAGCCTCCTTAGGTGATAGTTACACCCCTTCCATCTATTTCTTCTCCCTCCTTCCATCCCCCCTCCACCCCAAAAGATCCCGATACTTTGCATAGGAGGTCCAGCAGGCGCTGTGATATGTAACAGTCCTTTTGCAGCAGGGATAAAACCGAGCAGCTTGTTCTTTCCGGTCTGAGCTGAGAGTCTCATGTTTCAGCTCCTCCTTCACATTCCAGGCCTGCCCAGGCTCCTCTCCAAAGATTTCAAAAATGGAGCCTCTCACAACTAGTTATCCTCTGAAATACTCAGTGCCCAAAGCCAGGATCTTTGTTGTCTTCCTGTCGATGGTTTTGTGCACCACCATTCTCTGCCTGCTGCAACTCAGGTTTTTTAAACCCAAAATCAAAGATTTTTATTCTTTTGAAGTCAAGGATTCACGAGGAAGGATTATTTCCTTGGAGAAGTATAGAGGGAAAGTAAGTTGTTATTATTTCTCTTTTTCCGTCTTGAATTCATACTGACAAAAAATGTGTACGTTTCTAGGTAAATAAAAGATTTGGTTATGGGAGTTTTTGGCAGAGATTTGTGCTAAATTCCCGTCCTTCATACAGTAAGCTGGAGAAAATTTATTTTATCTAGGCCTGCTCCAGGAATCAAGTATTAGATCTAGCAAATCAAGAAAATAAATTATATTATTCGGCACAGATCAATATAGCCTAACAGGCAAATTGGTGGATTTTAATGTTAGTTAGGCATGTTGGGTTTGGATTTTGGAAGTTTATCTAGTAAATATGATTTTAGTGCATGTACTAAATATCTGCTCTTTTAAATGTTTGTATTTAAAAAGCCATAAGATGAAGTTTATCAGTTTACTATATTTTTACAACAGATTGTCTGAAAGTAAATATCTTCAGCTTCCTTCATCTTTATCTGTTTAATGAAATGATGATTAGACAGATCATGTTTAGCCTTCCGACAGGAACCATCATGATAATGAGAAATGTTATTTTAAGATTTAATTGTGATCTCTACGACGTCTGTAGGCTTTTTGCTTACTATTCTAACTTTATTTTTCTGAAGGCAACTTTGGTTGTAAACGTGGCCAGTCACTGCCAGTACACAGACAAAAATTACATCGCGCTGCAAGAGCTGCACAGAGAGTTTGGTCCCTCCCACTTCACTGTGCTGGCATTTCCCTGCAACCAGTTCGGAGAATCAGAGCCCAGTTCGAGCCAGGAAATAGAATCTTTTGCCAAAAGAAACTATGGAGTAACATTCCCTGTTTTCCACAAAATCAAGATCCTAGGATCACAAGCAGATCCAGCCTTTAAATTTCTAATAGGTAACTGTTTTCTTTTGTGTATCAAGCTGCTTGTAACAATGGTACTCTCATTGAATCCAGGCATGTTTTTCTCAGGAAACATTGAAGTCTTCGTAAACTATGGAGAGAAACAGGCACTTAGCATACAATTACTCGCATTTCAATTGGGGTATCAAAAATATGGGCTAACAAATTGTATCCTGAAAACATCGGTTTCTCCTCGCTGCTTATAAAAACAGTCTGCTCTGACAAGCCCAGCTAGAAACATCCATTTTGTTAGAAATGCTAGAGCTAGAAACTCCCACCTACAAAATCCCATTCCAAAGTATGTGATTTTTATTTTAAATAATACTTTTCTTATGGACAAAAATGTAGTCATGGGGGTCATAAAATTACCAGATTTTATATATACACATGCAAATGAGATTTTTAGCTGGGTCCTGTGTCCACCTTTATGTAAACTGTATTTTAAAGCAGGTTTACATATACTAGTTATACATAACCACTGATTTGTATTAATTTGACATGTGAAGTTCAGGACCTAAAAAAATAGCTTAAACATAACCCATTTCTAACACACCATTTTACCCAGAAAATAAAGTGCCAGAGAGCCCAAACCTGTATTCCATCTCCTTGCTTTCAATTTCACCCTCTCATAGTTCCTCTTGTCAGGGAACTATTTCAATATCTAAATGAATTCTTTGCCAGAACTCTTATGTCTATATCCCCCATGATACTTCCTATGTACTTGAAATTTGTTTTTATTGAGGAATCATTTAAGTGGTTGCTGTTGTCATTGTAACTGTGTTTGCTCCTACCTCCTCTTAGGCATGCTAGTAAAAACCTCAGGTAACCCTGTCACCCTCAGTTGCCACATGTCCAGTGGGATTATTGAGGGTTTTCTCTCAGTTCTTTATAGAAACAACTAGAGCCCAAACACACCTGCTGTGTGTGATGAATACAGATTCTAAACATCAGTGCATCAATGTTAAACATTGATACCTATAAAGAAAATATTTTTACTCGGCATTTTCCTATTTAACATGCTGTTCACCCACAAGAAGGAGAAAGATCCTTTGGTACTTCAATATTCTGAAATAAAGTTTTTCTCTTCCCACATTCTTGTGTTTCACATTAAATTCCTGTGCATTTTGAATTAAAGTACCGGTTTAATTGATGTTGCTGTTCTGACAATCAGAAGGCTGAACATTATGCTATACCACCCTTTTGTGCCTGTGACTACTAGCAACAGGATAGCAACAGCACTGTCTGATAATCTAGTGCAAAAGCAGTCCACTTGCAGCACAAGTGTGGTGCCAAACATCAATCCATTGCTTCAAAAAATCATTTTAGGGTTCAGCACCATTCCCAATCAAACACTTGTTCTCCAGTCAAAACGTACTGGAGCTTTTTGTGAAAGCAGCCTAATTAAACCATCACCAGTACAACTTCCTGCTCCCATCTCACTTTCCAAAACTGGCATAAAACTGGGGATTCCCTGAATAAATATGCAGCTCTTGTATCCTCTTCCCTAGGAAGTATAGCACAGTAAAAGTAGACACTCTTAAACAGTTTCACAGGAAGGGGGGAGCGTCATTGACTTCCAGCTTTTCAGATCATTAGCAGCAATCAGTAAATCCATGCCCAGACTACTAGAAAAGAATATGCTGGGATTACTTCAGCAGAAATAGTAAAAAAATCAGTGTGGGGCCTGGAGACAATTCCAGGTGTAAGTCACTAAAATTATCTGATTCCATCCTTACAGATTCTTCAAAGAAAGAGCCTCGATGGAATTTCTGGAAGTACCTTGTGAGCCCTGAGGGTAAAGTTGTGAAATTCTGGAGACCCGAAGAGCCAGTAGAAAGTATCAAACCAGAAGTAACATCATTAATCAGGCAGATTATCATGAAGAAAAGAGAAGACCTCTGAAAAAGCCATTCAACAGCATGGGTATGCAGCCTTCCTACATTCCTGGGAAATGTTGCTATAAGCTAAACCATCAGGTGACCCTGTTACTCTTTAACTTTGGTGTTTTAAATTTGTCTATTAGTTCTGGATTGGCTCCTGCAGTGGCCTCAAGAACGACTGAGGTTGCTGACACAGCAAGGCACTCAGTACCTTGCAGGGAGGGACCATCAATTTGCATAAGGGTTTTATGATTTCTTTTTCTGAATTGCTGACAATAGCTAATTAAAGTTGTCACCGGCTGGTAGATAGTTAGAAAGAAGGTTTATTAATAAATTACTCATATTTACACAGGTTTTTCCCCCATCTAACAGTAGCACAGAGATTTTACATTCCATTAACACATAATTGCCCTGTTATGGAAGACAAGGGACCCAGACACATCCATAGCAAGTTTTCTAGACACATATGTAACTGAAGATACCAGCTTTGCAATATCTTCTCAAGGAAGACTACTGAATTGGGAAGCTGCCAGTTGCAAAAAAATATTGTACATAGAAAATAAAATTATTAAAAGAAGCAAAAAAATCAAATAAAGTTTGTTTGCTGCTTCATAGTTTGATTATTTTACATTTCAGTTTTATGACACCTTTAGTCTTCAACCTTCTCCATACATTTATGCTGCAGTAGAGTGCCTCAGGTATGAACTCCTCTCCTTCTGGATTCCTTCTCTTCCCACCTGGATGAAGGCAGGGCCTGTGTAAATATTCATGGTTGCTTACAGAAGGATTCAAGGGGCATTAAAAATAAAGAGCCTGGTACTCTACCAGACATCCTTCTGAGACAGTCCAAAACAATGCTCCCCAGCCACCCACCTACCCCTCATCTCTAGAATAAAATGACAATCTTCAAGCAGCAGGTAGAAGAAGGGGATCCAGGCTCGTGGCTCAAGCCCCACTCTTCTCACCTTGCAATCTCCCCAGTCCTGCATGTAACTGCTAACCCATTTCCAGGTCTGCTCCACTCTTCTGTTACAAACTGCCAAGTGTTTTGATTTATCTGTTTGAATGAAGGGACATAGTAAACTCGAGTAAGTAACCTCACTTCAGCTGTCCATGTCTTGATGGAGGGCTGAGAAAATAGGAATGAGAAAAACCTGTGTCTCAGTATAGTTTTCTGTATTAAAAGGATGGGTAGAATTAGTGCTGTTCTCTTGTAAGACTAACACTGATTGAAAATACCTAAAGTGCTTCAAAACTTTTTCCAGTAAAAACAGCCACTCAACTGTACAAAAAGGTGGGGAATTCAAGAGCAGTGTTTTTTTTTAAATGGGTTTTTTTTTATTCACTTGCTGAATTCATTGAGAATTTCACAAAAAAAAAAAAAATCTGTGAAAATTAAGTAATGATACTGATGTGGAAATTAAACAAAGTCACTCTCAATAATGACAAACATCTTTTTGGAAAGGAACTCAAACTTAATGCATGACAATTTTATCCACTTAAAATTTCAGAGCCTAGTTAAGGACTATGTAAAAGTCTCATTAGACCAAATGAGCCTGCTGCTGGTGTTTTAAAGAAGCCTCTGCATTGTTCGCCATTGTCCTGCAAGATTCCACATCAAATCAGTCAAGACAGTGCCTATTCTTATGCTGAGGTCCTGCATTTTAGTCCTGTCTCCTCCTGCATGTACAGTGTGGGAACACATACTGGGACATGTCAGGTGATTTTTGTCACACATCTCTGCTGCTTTGGTGGAGCAGAAAGGTAATTGAGTTATGGACCCTCTCCCCCCACTGGGAGCAGTTGTTGGTCCATGGAACTAAGTGGCAGGACACAATGTTTTGCCCACAAATGTGGATATCTTAACTTGAAAATGTACAAGTCTGAAACATGCATGTCTGTTCATGTGAACTGCCAAAGCTCCCTGGCTTTTGTATCACTGAATAAAAAAGGTTAGTTATAAAGAAATGTTGGGTGCTGACAGTGGAAGACTCGAAAGAAATGCCTGTTTTAGTCCTGGTACTGCCTGAGAATTATTTGGCATATGGGAAATTTCACCTGGGTCCTTAAAACATTCAAGATAAATAGTGAGATATGATTTTCTAGTTTGAAAGGGAACAGAAGGGAAGGAAATTTGTACACCTTGTTTGTGACTCACTCACTAAATCTCATATTGTTTTCCAGAGGACACAGTGTAATTTTGAATATCTCAGTGCCAGCATTAAGATCAAGTGTCTTTCCTGGTATCCAGAAATAGCATGTGATATTAGCAAACAAGTGGACAGAATTACTTAACTCACGGCTTCCTGACTCCTCCAGAGTCCTAGAAAAAGAAGATTTTGTCTGACAAAACAGTCATGGAACTTCTTGTTCCACTATTTAGTCCCAATGCACTACAACCATCTTCTGAAGAAATTTCAGTACAGGTACTTTTCAGTTCTGATTCTACACAGTTTAGGTTTTTCAAAATTTACTGTTAATTAGCATTCCTCAACAAATTAACATTTCTCTTAACAAAAACTCAGTGTATTTGTATTACTTAAACATCATGAGACATGTCAGCTCTTGCAATATAATATTTAGGGCAGATCATTGATAAACTAATCACTCCTTTCTTAAAAGTATATTAGCAGTTATCTGGTAAAAATGAAGCATCTTTAATGGCCAAATCTACACAAACTTGGAAAGGCAAAGAAATAAAATGAGAGTCAGAATACTGTTGTACAAACATTTATCTATAGTCAAAAGCCAAGAAAGTAGTGTGAATGTGTGTCTATATAAATATCCACTTAGAGTTAATTTAAAATATAGCATATTTAAAATCACAAACTCCAGCATTTTAAACAGATCAAAAACTATGTCTTGGATTCTTGAATAAACCCCCCACTTTAAGATTCAACTACCCTCATATAAGGCTTAACAAAGGTGTTAGTCATTTTATTTCCATTTGAGCATAACGTATTGCATCTTTCATCCTAACCATTCATTCCCATCTCAATCTTCCTTTACTCCTTAGGTCTTATATCCTTTTTTTCTCAAACAAATACCATTTAACTGTGAGCTTCTCTTTCCAAAAAGTTGCCTGGGAGTGAAAATATTCTAAATCCATTTCAGTCACCAGTAGCATGTGTTCCTGTAAATTCAAGTAAAATACTTGTTTGCTGAACATCAAGGAACATCAATGTTCCTTCAATATTTAGTAGTGTAAGAGAAACATACTTACATAGGGTTCAAACTTGAAACTGTTACTCAATATTTACATAATTCAGTAGATTGTTTATAAACCATTTGGGGTAGCTGTATAACTGCATGAAATACAGTTACATTTACTTCTATACTCTCAGTTACTCTTTATTTTAAACCCTGCATTCACTCAGTCTGCACAACCTCGCACATCTCCCTTCAGCCAGGGGAACGAGGCGGGCACTGGACCAGCTAGGGACCAATGAGATATTTGAGCAGCAGTGTTCATATTCTTGTCTCGACTGCGATGTGCTGATCTGACAGTGTAGTCAGTTGCTGGTGTGTGAGGCCCAGCTAACTAACAATACACTGCCTGATCACCACACGCAGCAGGGGGGTGGCTGTGGCTCTGCACACCCTCACCAGCACTGGTGCTCGCTCTCTTCACTGTCCAAGGCACGTACAGCAGCACCTAGACAAAACAGGTAACAACAAAGGCTTTCTTCAACACTCTGTAGATGCCTGAAGTTCCAAGATGAGGATGAAATTAACGCTCTATTGGCTGTGCAGCATGTTTGACAGAAGCTCACAGTGTAACATGAATCAAAAATATCAATGTTCTTCCAGCCTTTATCCTTCCAAGTATGCTGCTATGTCCTGTTCACACTGTGTGGTTGCTGAGACTATGTGCAGTTGTTTTAATTCATTGATGTTAACAAATTAAGTTATCCAGAGAAGCAATGAGAGAGGAAAAACTCTTTAAACTTTCAAATTCTAAAACTTTTAAAACCACATACAATGGAAAGGTAATTATCTTTCAGATATAGTATTTAGGAAGTCAGCAAAAGTGACTTTGGGCCATTGAGGCCATTGAGGACTCTAGTTACTCAATTAAAAAACAAACAAACAAAAAACACCTCTCAAAAAACTATCAAGCTGCATTTGCCAAATATTACTATTAAAAAAATAAAATCAAATTTAAAATGTATTTTACACTTTTAACTGTGCTGCTTTTGCTCTAAAAAAGATCCCAAGAGCTTAAAAGCTTTTAAAATATTTTAATTATTTACCTAGTTCAGGTATTTAAAGACTTCCTGTTACCTTGGTAGCTAAAAGTAGATGAATACCAGAGTCTAAATAAATCAAAAGTTCTCACTGTTGTTAGAATAATGGAAAGATACAAGATACTGCTTGTATTTGCCTGACAGTCAAAGAAAGCAATAATCAGGAGAAATAAAAAGATTTCTTATGCAGAAGTAGTAGCTCTCCATTTTGATGACCAAGGTGTGTGGGAAAAGAGAGCAGCTGCATGTTAGCTGCTGTCAGAATTTCAAGCAGCCAACATACACTGCCATCCCATCACACACAGCTGCACCACCTGCATGAATTCCTGCATGAATCCCAGCACCTTCCAAAGGAATTGCCTTGAAGCAGCAGCAAGCCAGCCCTGCAGCTGGTGACAGTGTAGCAGTGACTGCTGCATTAGGTACAGCAGTCAACTAGCAATACACTGCCTACCAGACACAGAGTCCTTGTGAGGGAATTGCCTCCTGAAATAATATGTCTGGAAACATTCTTTATTTTTGACCTAAATTCAGCATTATTTACCAGTTTTAAGGTTCATGTTTCATGTGTGTATATATACAAGTTCAAACAGTATACAGTGTCAAGAAATAAATGTCACAGGTAGGTGTCTGACTCAGGGAGACCACAATAAGAGCAATAGTATAAACCCTGTGTGCAGCTCCCGGGCTGTCCAAAAGGAACTGGATAGTGTTGCAAACAGTTTTTTGTCATAGTTTAGGAATACCGGTATAGAATGTTACCTCCATACATTTCAATTTGTATCATATACACTTACGTCAGTCCTTTTCTCCGTGGGACATTTGCTTATGGTCAATGTTGCAGCCCTGCCCTTAGCCCAGATGAGCCCAGAGTCAAACTCTGTGTCATCAATTTTATTTTCAAATTAGAATTATCATTGGTTACTCTATAGTCCAGCTTACCTGTAGGTTACAAGCCACAGCATACTTCTATTTACAGCCACCTAATAGAGAACAAACAAAGGTTTCAGGGCTGTAGCTTATGAATTTAGTCTAGATGGAGGGAAAATTTTACCTACAACATCCATTTTGATTGAAAGTCCTTTGAAGTCACCCTGGAAAGGAGGTACTGAGTTAGACACTTTGTATAAAAGCCAATTAATATTGTATTTGAAGCCTTCACTTTGTTTCTTCAAAATTGGTCTTGAATCACTCAAAATAAATCTTAACTCGATACAAAACAAAACACAAAACATCTACTTCCTTGAGTGCTGCTGCTGTTAGCAGCCACAGCAAGTACTGGCTAATTGAGTTCTTGTTCCACAGCAAAAGGAGGCCACCTCTGAGCTTTCCGTGATGCTTTTGAATGAAACAATATGGAGTGCAGCTAGCCGCTGTGGACGCATCAGGGACAACAGCCAGCTAACACGCACTGCCAGACTGTTACATTCTCTTCAGTTTTAGCCATTAGCTCCCCTTCACCACCAAACCCAAAGTTCTGTCTCCCGGAACGCAGTCGTTGCTCACTTCAGCAGCATGGTTTTTCCCTAAGGGGTCACTTACATAAAATACGTATGTTGAAGTAACATTCTCAGCATGCTAGAGATTACGTTTCAATACTGTCATATCTAATGGCATACTGCTTACCTCCTGCCTCAGTGTGTTTCAGTGTGGTCAGTCCCAATGACGCCTTCACTTCCCACTCCCGTCAGTTTGCTTGTTACAGTCTTACCTGGTTTTGTGATTCATGTCAACTCCTTAAGACGCAAGCTGCCTGTATTTTACCTATTGATTACTGTTCAGCAATTATTTCTGTGATTAATAAGTTTCTACCTAGGTTCCTACTGTACTTGTGAGCCCTTTGTTGTGTCCTTTATCATATGCCACCCTCTAAATGTATGTAACTGAGTTTGCAGTGCCGATGAGAAGAGAGCTCTGCAAATCTATACAACCCCTCCTGCCAGGTCAAGTAACTTTTGCTTTTAAAGAGTAAGCAGTCCCTCTAGTGCACCCGGAGAGAAGCCCAAAGGTGGTTTTGTTTCCTCTCCTGAACAGATGTCAATTGACCATAACTCGTGTTTTTCTGACATTGCAGATGCTACACTTGAGAAAATGCCGTAAGGATTAATAGAAAAGAATAAAAATTACATGTTGTGTGGTTTTTTCCAAAATCACCTCTTTTCCATAGTTTCCTTCGGGGCTTCCTCCCTCTCTCCCTCTGTTCCCCAGAAATGCACAGTGGAGCTCTCAGTTCAGTGAGTACAAAGGAGTGCAAACGCCGTGCCTATCCTTACCTTCGCCGCTTTCCGTGGGCTTTGCTTTCTGCTTCACTTCAGGTCTTTTCCAATCGTTCTCTTCGCGTCATGCTTGGAAAAAAACACAGAGGCACAACACTTAGCAACCGCGCAGCTCAGTTTATTCACCCTAAATCACCCTCCATCCAGCCCTGCTGCTGGCGAAGCTTCCCTGGGAGCCACGGCGCCGGGGACAGGGCAGAGATGCCGAGGAGGACCGCTCCTCCCCAAGGCACCGGCAGCCCCTGCATCCCCACGGGACACTGTTACAAAAGCAGGTCCCGATCCCGCCTGCTCGTCCTCCGGGCGGGCTTTTCTAATTTCCTCTCCGTCTCTGCCGGGGCTGGCTGAAGCCGCTGCCACCACCCCAGGAGAGNGACCGACACCCGAGCGGCCGACACCTGGCCGGGGCCGTGTGTCACCGCCCCAGCCGTGCCCCCGGGGGCTGCCCCGCGGTCGTGGCACGGTCCGGGGCTGCCATCGCTCGTCTCTTTCTCCCTGCCTAGGTAATGGGGCTAGGGCAACTTCACAGAACCACAGCTTCACANCCCCACGGGACACTGTTACAAAAGCAGGTCCCGATCCCGCCTGCTCGTCCTCCGGGCGGGCTTTTCTAATTTCCTCTCCGTCTCTGCCGGGGCTGGCTGAAGCCGCTGCCACCACCCCAGGAGAGGTACCCTGACCTGGAGCGGGATCCCTCCCGGGGGTCGGCGCCGGGCAGGTGCGTGGCAGGTAGCCCACTCTCACGGCAACCTGTGCGGAGGGAAACTTATAGCCCGGCCAGCCCTCGGGGCGCCGGTCCGCACTGGGAGGCGGTGCCAGCTGCTCCGCCGCCCACCGCACCGTTCCCCGGCGCCGCACGCCGTCCTTTAAGCATCCCGCAGGCGCNCGCTCGTCTCTTTCTCCCTGCCTAGGTAATGGGGCTAGGGCAACTTCACAGAACCACAGCTTCACAGAATCGTATCTCATCACATACCTGAGCGCAAGTTTGATAGGAGAAAAGTAAAACATGTTTTTTTGAAAGATAGGGTTTAGTTAAATCGAAAGAGGTAGACAGAGAAGAATTACTGGTGCATGTAACATGTCTTTTTTTCAATGTAAGTTCAGAACCATTCTTTTTCGGTCCTTGTCATAGTGTCAAAATTTGGGGTGACACCACCCAGGTTTTCAAAAGAGAGATGCAGGAAGATACACAGCATGTAAAAGAGCACATTTTCCCTACTTCTAGCTTTTGGATGTTAGAAACAGCATTAAAAGTGTTCTTTTCTAAAAGGGAGAAACAAAGTATCATTTTTTAAAATATGCTGAAAGTATTCTTCACTTTCTTACTGTTTCTGGAAACCAGGAGGGATTTTTCTAAATTTTCCGTTGGAAAACAATTATTTGAACAAAAAAAAAAAAAAAAAAAAAAAAAAAAAAAAAAAAAAAAAAAAAAAAAAAAAAAAAAAAAAAAATTCCTCTGCAAAAAGCTTCTCATACAATTTCTTATTTCCTACCTAATTCTATTTTGCAGCTGCACACTTCACGTGTGCAGAAAAAACACCATGTAAACAAGATGACAGAGGACTATATTTTTATTGATGCGTGTGTAATAAGCAATAATTAAATATCCGTTGATGGAGTTATTTTGCCAAATTAAAGTAAAACTGTTTCCAAAAAAGTGCCACCTTACTACCTCCCTTTGTGCTGGTAAGGACACAACTAATCACACCCAGCATACAAAGTGGCTGGGTCACTCAGCACCTTCTTAATGCTTTCTTGGAAAACAAACAGCAAACAAGGCTCTGCTAGCATACCTTCACAAAGGATTGCTTGCAATGCTTCAGTTGCTCTTTTAACTGAATGTGAGCTTTTTCCTGCAAGACTAACGTTTAACGAGCACGGCCAGATATCGTCACCCTGCCTAACAGCAGACTCTGGCATGCGCTGCAAAGCCAGCTCGCTTGAACACTCCATAAATCAGCAACACTCAGGTGAAGTGTATTGAACTGTTACCTATCAGACCGGTGTTTGAGGCTCTTAACAAATCTTTTTCTCACACTGAAAAGTTTCTTTCAGATGTGAAAACCTGTAACAGTGAGGTTTGTTTGATAGTGGGAGGGAAGATGTTGCAGTTGAGAACTATACGGCTGTAAACTGGCATAAAAGTCAAGTCTTCCGAAGTCAACAAGGTTTTGTCCGAGTGAATTAGAATTAGGATTCATTAATGCTGAGCAATTATTAAAAAGTAAATAATATGACCCAGTGCAACTGGTGTTACAAGAAGCAATTCCTACCTGTGAACCTTCAGCTCCTGCATGCACACATGCACCATGAATGGATTATAATAAAAGATCTGGAGTTTTTTCTATAAAATTTCTACTGGACACTGATTAGCAATATATACAATATATGCCAAGATATTGTGTTTGGTAGCAGCCAAAAGGTAAGGTAGCTCCCTAAGTGAAGTCAGTGGTAAATGAAAATAAGCAGGAGTGCCACGGGGAAGTCTGAACTTCATTGTGTTTGTTGAGGAGAACGTGTTGGATTGTCAGGAAGGTATAATAACACCTGAGATATCCTTAATACATTCTTCTTCACTTGAAGCACATGATATTCTGGAAATTGTGTGCTAGATAAGAACTTTGTTGTCACTTTGAGATGGTACCTGAATTTTAAATAGAGATTTGTTTTAGAAAAGTTGTACACAGCTAAGTGTCCCACTTCTGTAATGTTTCCAGCATCTCACTGACACGTCTACGATGTGAAATGAAGCCATCTGGGTTAAGTGTCTTTGTTTCTTTCTCACCATAGATTCATTTTAGGCTCCTCATTATGGAACCTGTACAGCCAATTGCTCAGTTATTTCACTTAAGTACTAGAAACGAGGCTAAAATTTTGTAGCTCACTGCGCAAATATTCCCAAATCTATATGTAAGAAACCATGTAGTTTGTCCTCACTGGCAGCAGATGGTGCTAATATGTTGTGCCTGGTACTTCTTTGAAGGCTGGCATTCAGGTTATCAATACCGTGGTAACACTGTTTTTTCCCATCCATTATCCCTAAGGTCTTTTACTATAAATTTGCCATCACCATCATATGTCAGAATTTATGGAGATAAGATACAAGTTTGTAGTTTGCAGGTGAGGTTTGGACATCAACAGCAGTACTCACAACATTATCAGAGAACTAAGCACTGACTGAAACAACACTAGGAAAAGTTGGATTCATCACATCCAGGCTGTTGGACAAGGACCACTAACACTCTTAGGACCCAAGCATTTCAGGATATGAAAGTGAGGGTGCTCCTTGCCAAATGATTGCTAACAAGACGTGGTGGT